>JAYJMJ010205992.1:6645-40391 GCA_036873875.1 Laminaria ephemera
CCCCCCCCCCCCCCCCCCCCCCCCCCCCCCCCCCCGACCAGCGCGGGCAAACTACATTATGGAAGGTAGGCGCCTACTCCACTGTGGCGCACGCTACTTTTGCCCCGCCGCGGTTAGCGTTTTCCTTGAGGCGGCGACGGAGGAAGGGTCTCTTTATCCGGAGGAGTTTGGCCTTAAAGACGTCATCGGAACATGTCTCGATCATGTTAACGCGTGTGGCATTAACCCAGGGGACGGGGCCGCCATTCGCAGGATGGTGGATGGCGGACCAGTCTAACGAGCTCGATCATGGGCATGGCCCCTCGACGACCAAATCGTTGTCGGCGGAAGCGGAGATGGTGACGATGACACTGCTCCTGTTGCTGTGCTCTCGTCGCCGCCAACATTGAAGTCCCCTCCCGTTATCGATGTGCGCATCTTCCGGCTAAGGGAGAAGAACGGTATCATCAAGGTTATTGTGCCTTTCATTGGATGGTAACCGCTTTCGTACGCGTTTCGATATTTCGATTGCTGTATTTGTCCAAGTTAGGTTTGGTTTGATTAGGCTGACTACTGTATAATTATATGAAACAAATTTATACGAAGAGGAAATCCCAACTGGTTCATGTGTTGCTGTTACCTTGATTACCTTGGCTCAATTTTCCACCACAACGCTGGTCCCACAATAATTCGAGGGATTGCACCCAAAAACGTTCCTGCGGTTATATCAAGGTTTTACACCAATCTAACACATGTCGAACATGGTGGTGCAGCTTTCAGACAACATAGTGCATACTTAGATAATGTTCGCGCAAGGGCACCATCCTTCCAAGATCACGCTGGGCTAGTCTACAAGAACTGACGGGCCCGTACATGTTCCTGTGGTACTAGTCATCTACAGTGTTTGGGTTTCTGAATGTGCGTGTGGCTTCGGCTTTTACCTACTCAGGATCTGATGCGATAGTTGTTAGATGTACACGGTTCCACGTGATGGTCTGTGTGATGCGCGTGATATAAGCATGTGTCCCAATCCACTCATGTGTATGAATTGGATGGAGATGACCACGATTTGTCAGATGCGTTCGATCCTGTCACCGACCCCGACCACCGTCAACGCCATCGTGGGAACGAAATATTCTCCGATTCAAGACGCGATTCTGGTTTCTGCCGTTTGGTTTCGTCTTTGTTGGTGTCAGGCAGATCTGTCGAGTTTTCGGGAGGATTGTTATTTTGCCGCCCTCAAAGGTCAAGGGTGTTATCGTCCAAAACAAACTCCAAACTTCCCCACCTTGTTTCGAGGCCGAGACAAAAGGGGGTATACTAAACGAAGTATACCGTTTTGGGTGGAATAAAACAACTAATATCGTGCAGAAACCCGGCCCCTCTAGATTGTGTTTGGCTCCAACAGCTTGAAGAGTGTGTAGTTTCGTCTTTACGTCGCGCACCCGCACGGCTGTAGGAATTAGTTTTGTGTGCCAGCCACGTTTTTGTACATACTAAGAATCAAAGCGTACTGCGTTTCACATGATCAAAATCGTGTTGGACGCACGAGTTCGAGTTGTTGTCGCCATTTATCTACCCCACATGCAGTGATATCGTACGTTAATTATGAAGTACGAATCACACAGTGGTGGGGAGAAGGGAGGAGGGGGTTCCAGTCGTGAGAACCCGTATTTTGGATGTCATGCACCACACCTGTGGCAAGGATGCCACCGGCTGTAAGTACGATACCACCAAGGGCTAGAACATTCTAATTTATAAACATGTACAAGACATCACGCAGCGATGTAGCATATGCGGTGGACAGCCTTCCGCTCCAATACTTTCAGCAGCACACGAGCAGCATTTGTTGTAGCAGTTGTTTTCGACTGTTAATGGTGTGATCGTTGCCAGCATCCATAAACACCATGACCGACAGCACAACGAGTCTGAAGCGCCAGCTATATCCCTCCCTTGCCTGCTGCTTCCTTCCGTGTGACAGGTATTGCGTGAAAGACTAACTGTCTGCTTGGAATGACGGTCGAACGTGAAAGATCGATGTTGGGGGGTCCAACGTCTGCGGATATGCCGGCATACCGTCTGGATTACTGCCGATAAGGTGCAATTGCCATACGTACTGTTACTCGAGCCGTAGACATAGAGAATTCAGGGAGAGTCGCCGACAATGGTGCATATCATTTGATCTATTTGCCCTTCAGGGTTCCTGGAATGCTGGCCCCCAGGATTTTACATACTTATCGAGTGCAGATGTGGGAGAGTGTGTTGCGTTGCATTCTGAGTCGCGAAAAATGTGTATGGTACTGTTGTTGCGGCCGTTCTGGCTTAACACGACGAGCCGTATCTTGCCCCCTCGCTTCGATCACTTCGTGCAATGTGCGAGACTTTTCCGTAACGTATCGCGATCGTAGCTATATGAACGATTTGGTCGATGACGGTTAAGGACTGCCGTCTCTGTCGCTGCCAGGATTTAGAGTGGCGGCCACGATAGCTCCAAAAACATTTTTGTTGGTCACAGGTCCCGAATGAAGGAGCACTGCGGGATGTACACTTTGTTTTGCTGAGTTCACAGTAGTCGTTACATTGCCAGTGCTTTTACATGGCTGTGCATCACCGTCATTGTTGGAGGCAAGCAATTCGGCGCGTATTGGCGCTCAAGCTGCGTGGTCGTGAGCCTTGGCCTGCTGGGAGTGACTTGGTTTGCACAACGTAATTAACCACGTGCACTTGAAACCTTCCGCTCTGTCTCGGCGGCTCCGCCGGACAACTGCACTGCCCTCCATGGTTGAATATATCATCGTTCTGGTTTTTATTTGCGGTAATCTTAGTTTGTTCGTTTAGTTGTGATGTATTTGATATCGAGATCCTTTTCGTCCAGCTATCGGAATTTCCCCTGCGAGACAAGCGTAAGCTCTCGTTGGCCTTTATTGCTATGCCAATACCCCGCCTTCAATAACACATACGTTCTTCGTTAGACCGCGCCGTGTTTCGGGTTACGTTCTCTTCGATATTGTAGATCATCGCGGGCCCCGACACAGCCTACGGTCGAGGTTCACCTAGGGGTTTCTATAGCTCCTCATAGAAGGAGCTCTTTACCTCACCCTAACACCAACTTTCAGAAACTATGTGAGCTTAGCTTAATGAACCATCCCCTGACCTAGGTACACAGCGAATACTGTAACAAACAATGAGTTGAATTCCGACGAAATTGGGTTAAGGAGTACCGTCATTCAAAAACGAAATTTGCCAGAAAGGGCTGCCCCTCTCATAACACGTGTCCCCGACGCGTGCTACGATACAGGTAGCACGTCTTGGCGTTTTTTGTTTCTGAATAACGGGACTCCTTACCCCAAATTTGTCGGCATGCCGTTCTTGTTTTGCAATACGGTTGTTTGTGCACCTAGGCCATGTGTTTGTCCATGGTGTTTCAGTTTTAGTTTATCTCAGAAATTAGTTTGGGGGTGAAGTACAGAGCTCCACAAGTGAAGAGCCCCAGAAAAGAAACTGCTGCACCTCTATCGTAGCATGGGTCCCCCTTCAGTGAAAACTTGTTGAGCTCGGAAGTGCAACGTATACCGGAGAACGGTTGTGCCACCAGTTCGACTCCCACAATCTCCGCACCCGACGCTGTGCCTGTTCTCGTGTACATTCTCGAATTTGATTCGGGAGTAATTGCAGTCGAAGTGGCAAACCTGTGCTGCCGTAAGAGTGCAACACGTTTTGTTTCCTAGTGAAGGGCTCAGTACCTTACCGAGGAAGTGTTCCATGGCCGAGTTCTCGTATATTGCGACTTACGATGTTTAGTAGCGTTGAACACTAATTAATCGTACTTACACCATATTGGGTACAGTTGTTCCAGTGATAAGCCCCCTCTTATAGAAATATTGTGGCCATATCGGGTTTCAGCACCTCTTAGGAAAATTCCCCGTGCACGGGGGTTGCCTGGACCACGACGAGAGGTCAGCGGACCTCGAAGCCAACATACGAGACGCCGAAGAAATGTGAACCACGAACCAGATATCGAGAAAAACAAAGGCCAGTAGGAGAAATCGACGGACCTAAGTATTCTCCTCTACGCTTGTCACAGCCCAAGCCGCTGAGACTTTAGAAAAAATCATCTCGAGTGCTCCATGGACTCCCCTAGCACAAAACACCGATGAAACATCTGCCACCTTCCGTCGATCAGCCGTTTAGGTACAATCCTTGTTCATACATCTGTAAGACGTTGCAACGAGTATACCCCTTGAAAAGAGTAGTCCGACCTTGGAGCACGGCCTCGAACTGAGTGTCTTGTTCTATCTCTGGGAGACTATTACGTTGCGCAAAAACAAAAAACTTGGATCACGGAGAAATATTCACAATGACGTATAGTGAGGTCCCACATCATTTCGTTATTGCCTCAGACCTTGAAAGTGATCCACGCCGGCGCAAATGTGATAACGGAACGAGGATTAAAGAAGCAATAACAAACATATAGTGTAAGCAGCTGAGGGGTGTTTTATTCCAAACAAACTGTAATAAAAAAGCAGTGTTGAAGTCATCTACCTCCAGCATTAGTGACAACAGCCGTTTCCCGTTATCCACGAAGGTATTGGTAGAACAAGCACTGCGACATTAGACTATCGACGTTGCGCAAATAACAATCTCCTGGCGTTTTAATGGCGCTTGTCCGGACGCAGTCTTGAGGGCCCGCGCCTTGATGGGAATTGATCTTGGCTTTGATGGTGACGCTCAGCAGCGCAATCACACCAACGAAACGGTCAATATTTGGACTTCAACGAAATGTCGTGTTCGCCCTTTTGGGCGTTTGGTTCCAAACATGTGATTCAGATAGCCGCCCCACCCTATTCTATCTCTCGCGATCGCACGGGACAGCAACCGTTCACCGCCATCCTCCAAGTAGTCGCAAGCACAAGCATCGCGATATTTGACGAACGTCGTTAGGAACACCAACACATGTCCAACACGAAAGGGCTCCAAACCACGAATATTGAATAAGCTCATCACGACGTCGTTGCCCCGGCCCTTGATGGAGACGCGCCTGAGCGCAAACGAGTGTGAATGAACCAAACCAAATACCTGGCAGAGTGTACCCTGCAAGAAATGTACGTTCATATCCTATGGCCTTCACAAAATCGTTTCCGAATCATTGCCACCGCCACCCTATCTACCGCTGGTGACTTGCGACAGCAACAGTTTTCCGTTATCCACCAAACCAAATCATACGTACAGAAACAGAAAAGCGGCATTTCCTTGGAAATCGTGGGTGCGAATGTGCTAGAGGGTTGCAGGTGTTTACCAAGGAAACTTTGGCCCGCTGTCATTATACGAACACGTTTATCCACCGAATCGAGGGTGTCCTACCTAGAACAAGGATAGCGATGGCTGACCAAACTCATGGTTCCAAACCTACCCCGTACATAAGGAGCGCACCTTGGATCACAGAATGTCAACGTACCCGAAACGCCACAGTATCTAATTTTCAGGGGAACCTTCTCGTACGAATTCGAGCAGACGACACCTACCTACGCTTTACGAAACTGTATTATATCGTAACCATGTAGACAAGTTCCTTCTCCCCATCACGAACCAAAGAGGCAGAAACAATAGACCGCCCCGAGCCAAAATCCACGAAGCTCTTTCGCCCGTGAATAAAGTTGGCTGTTAGCCCTTCGCGCAGTACCTGTGACGGAATCAGCGGGCACGGAAGGGAAGCAACAACGGTCTCCGTCGCCGTACTACAGTGTGTAGCGAAGCTATTGTATCAGAGTCTGCACTCACGAAGCTGTGGCAAGAAGTACTATCACGTCCTGCTCCAAGTATCGACGTGTACAAGACTGGTCGTTCAGGCTTGTACGCTGTGAATTTCCTGGTACATGTTGTGTTTGGTTTCAATTATCGCTTGAGCCATTACAAACATCACAACCCCTTTGGTATTGCGCCCAGGCTTTGCGGACAAACTTGTTGGACTTAGGGTAAAGGTTTTTCCTCTGTTGTAAAAGTAGTAAAGCGTTGCTCTTGTTGTGATGTAATTCTGCGCTCGGTTCGGCGTCTCAAAGCACGACCTCCCACGCCCCTCCTTCCTTACGTCGGCACAATGTATACCAGTATATAACAAAAATGGTTCAGCAGCATAATTGTAGATACATGCTACAATACGGTAGCGGCAAGTCTTCGGTAAGGGGGTCACTTTCAGGACCGGTTTGTGATTTTCGGTTTCGCGATTCGCGCTGTGATGGGGTTGTGTGTTACGCAGCGCCCACCAATTCCGATTTGAAGTTCGAATTTGATCCAGATACGAACGAAACTACCATCGCGAGTGGCCTCAACCTAGTGGTGAATGTGGGAGTAAGCCCCTTAACGTAAAAATATCGGCACCCGCCCTGCTGTAGCCTTGGTCTGCACAAAAATACTTCTGTGGCTCCTCGCTTGAAGAGCTCTATACCTCTCCCACCTATGGATTGTTTTGTAAACTGAGAGTGCAACTCGATGAACAGACACATGGCCTAGGTACAAAAAACATTTTATGGCAAAAAACTAATGACATTCTTTACGATTTTGGGTTAAGGAGCCCCGTTATTCGGAATTGTTTTGGGCCAAAAGCGCTACCTCGATCGTAGCACGCATCATTACGTGGGCTAGGGAACTACCCTAGAAGCTCGAGGCATCGTATATACAAAGCTCGGTAGACGCGAAAATAAGCTCTAGGCACTGGGCACGGTGTTGTACACTAGCATATAGAGTAACGGGGTTGACACAAACATAAATATTGGGGACCCGACGGTGCGCGACAAAAGCCGAAAACGACGCCAAACTTCAACAGAAGCCGGGATGAAAAACAAACAAGAGAAGTGGGAAGTCTGTAAGAAGGACCATGATTAAAACATTTTAAGTACAATATTTCGTTACGGTTTTAGTATGACGCCCGACGCGTTTGGTCTAGATCTCGAACATGGGGGTGTGACTTATTTGGTACCTGGTAGAAGTTTTGGTTATTGGATATTGCCGTTTGCACTCACAGAAATTCGAAGAGACGAACTATTCCCTGGATATTGTGAAAACCTGTCGGGGCCCGATAACGACCAGGCCAAACGACAGAAACTATCTTCACGTTTTCCAGACCTTTTCCGCAAAACAAACAGATTTCGATCTTGGCGGCTTTATGCAGGTCGGGCTCAGGGATAGGGTTTCACCCGTCGGACGAATCACGATCTCCCTGACCTAAGTCGAACAGATCAATGGTTTGGCATACCGTAATAGGAAATACATTTTTCACGCCATCCATATCCCACAGGTCACCTCTTGGAAAAATATTTTTATCACAAGCATCGTGCCAGATCATGCGTACAAATCCAGGCTCACGAACGATAGCATATCCACATCCTCTGGATTTGCTACTACGGAACCACCTACGAGGTGTTAGTGTCTTGCAGATCGGACCCGCGAAACGTTGTACAAATGATGCATATCCGTGAATAGACTTACTTTTGTAATCAGTTCAGCATTATAATTATTTGTGGGAGTATTTCAGGCTTAGTATTATACCTGGTACGCCATTAGTATCGCACGCACAGTTTCGGGGTAGATATACTTGGAAATAGTGTAGGATATATTTTGCGGTGACAAAAAGGGTAAGGTTCTGTTTTGGTCTCGTTGTCCAGGAATACGGCAACAATTTCACACACTGATTTTTTCCCGCATATTTCTCCGCCAACGTGGCGTCATATATAGTACCTTATACAACCCTCTGGAAAATGAGGGAACTTTGAAAAACAACGCAAAACCGCAGAAACAACTCGACTGCTCTTCTTCTCTTTTGGCCAGACGATGCGCTCATCAGCAACGGACGCGGTGATAATGAGTGTCGGAGAAAAAAGGTCAGCTGAAACAACAGCATCAGTGTCCTCATCCTCACCACTACCGCCGGCATCCGCCGCTTCAACATCAAGGGGCCATTCCCACTATCTAACTCGGTATGTTGGTCCGCGATCCAGCATCCGGCGAATGGCGACTTTCTCCCTTCGATACATCGGATGCGGATTATTCCGGTGCGCATCCCTCCGAGGGGGACATTCCCCGATTTTTTCTGCAGTGTTAGTCCGTTTCGGGTCATGCGCATCCTCGTCCGCCCCAGCCTGGAGGAGAACGTTCACTGCGTCGGGATAACAGAAGACAGTGGTGATCTGAAGCAGGGGCGTGCCGTCGTAATTGAATTTGGCCCACCTCGAACGCTCGTCATGTCCGTCCACTGTGAGTAGAAGGGGGAGGATCGTCGCCTGGCGGTATTTTACCACAGTATTTAGTGCCGTGTGAAGCGCCCTCTCCCATCCGACCGCCCGTAACCCTGCTTCGTTGGTGAGGAGACGCACGACACCCGCGAAACCGTTTACTACAGCTGCTACAAGGGGATACGTGCATCGCCTATCGTCTGGTTTCCCGCGCGGCATCGCTCCTAGCGAGAGAAGCTTGGACACCACATTCTCGTTACCTCTGAGGCACGCCGCAAAAAGCGGGGTTTGATCGTTAGCGCTGCGGCGGTTCAAGGTGGCAAGTGATCGGGAGTACAGAATGTCGACCAAATCAATGTGACCGTGTGCGGCCACCATGTGCAGACAGTATATCCGTTTTCCTGTGCCACCGACGGGTCAGCGCCCGCCTGGCGCATTACCTGCACGACGTCCGCGCGGTGGTACCTGGTGCTGCACGCCTTGAAGAGTGCAGTGCAACCTGTATTGTCGGTGGCGTCACACTATCGTTCTGCAGCAGCATCAGGCAAACGAGATTAGTGGGTTTGCTCCGGGTGGCCGTATGCAAGGCCTGCTTAACAGGACTGGCAGTTGTAGCCATAATCGAACTTAAGCGTGAACGTGGAACCTTTTCGGATGAATGCCTGTCGTGATATTTCCGTTGCTCTTGGAAGACGCAATTGGAACGTACGGCAATTAGTGGGAGGGAAGAAGGGAAAAAATGAGACTCGACAAGCAGAGGCACACAGCAGTGACGGAAACATTGATGAACACCTTCTCTCGGAGGCATGCTACGGAAGGAGGCACCAGCTTTTCCGACGATCGTCTGTTCACAACTTGGCAGCAGCAGCCTGTTGACAAAACACGACAATCAGTAGCGCCTACAATACAGCATATGGTCTAGTTAAGGATAAATCGCACTGAGCACTACCGAAGAACAAGCGCATCAGGCTGCCGTATGCGGCGGCAACCAGATCAGTGAATATCAATCACTAAACGTAAATACAAGCAAAGTTGGGGCGTGACAATCGTACATAGCAGCAAAACGTCACCACGAACCCGCATCAAGGCACAAGGCTGAAGGTTGGACAGAACAACGACTTTAGTGGTATATGTATATGTGGAGAGCACATCTTGCCAAGGTGGTCGGCGTCGAGTGTGCCTACGCCATCCACTCGACTTCCTCTTCGGCTTCCCCTTCTTGCTCCTACTCGTTTTCTTCATCGCCCGCAAGAGGAAATGTTCAATGTGAAACACATCATTCGCGTTCCCAACGCCAGCCGGGTAGTTCAACCAATATTTCGGCGTAAGCCTGTGCTACCCCCTGACAAGGGGGTACCAACACGACACTCCAATACCATCACCTGAGGATCTCTATATCGGTAGGATAAATAAAAGAGGGGCAACAGGGTCAAGAATGTCATGGGAAAGGTACAAATCGAATGTATTATAACACCCGGCACAGCAACTGCAGTGATTCCTCGTCGCACCCCAGGTGAGGATACCGTTAGTTAGGAATATTACGGTCAAAACTTGACATATTAATATATAGGTGTTTCAACAAGAAACACCTATACATGTGGACCCTTCTACGCGTATGTGTTGATCAAATGCCGAGGTCTCTTTCGTGTTTCCTGTTCCATGTCCATGAATGGCATTGAGACGTGAATCGCTTGTACGACTATTGTTTTACGGGTTGTGTGCTTGTTCGAAAAGGTTATCCCCCGCTTCGAATACTCTTTGCTACGGAGTACTGACAGCGGAACACGACCACTGCTGCCAGAGTCCACCAGGTACCAGGTAACGTAAAAGGGAGCTCTCCACGAGTGTTCCTACTTTCATTGTAGGTACTACACGAGTATGTAAGATATACAAAGCAGCCAATCCAAACGTCAACATCGTGTGTGTTCTTCGCCACATCACCCAGTCCGCAAATTGGCGAAAAATATATCGTTCTGACCGCAACTCGGCATGCATGTTGCTGGTTGTCGTATTGCTCTTTCTCTACAGGGGCATCACCGGAAATACGTCAGCATATTTCGGGTGGTTGTTAGATCATCATGCAACTCCGCAAATTGCAATCCAGTTCTAGTCATATTCCAAGTGTCGTCTCCACAACGGGAGTTCACCACAACGTGAATGCAGTGCTGGACTGGTTAACGTCATTGAAATGGTGAGCCCTGCGGCGTTAAGTTAACGAGCCAATGCCGAAATTCCAGTTTAAACCTGGTCCAAAAACTTACACACCCTCTGAGATAGCTGAAGACTGCGTTTCCGTCCGCCTTCAGTCGCCGCCAACCAAATTTCACAAAACCCACTGTTTTAAGAAATGGCAAAGCACGTCATCACAGCGGTAGGCAACGGCACAGCAGCAGGGAAGCCGCGCCTTATGCCATGCAAAGTAGGTGTCGCCGAATGCAACTGCTGCATGGACTCCCTTGCTGTGCTGTTTTACCTTATAAGACGGTGGATACCACCCAGGATGTTGTATACTACACCCCTGGATATATCACACGGGTGGTGACAGGTATTAAATCGTAAAAACAAATGGTCTATCCGTCACCCGGACACGTTGTATACCACCCCCCCTTAGGTGCCATGCCATATAATCGGTATTTCACCCCCCCATGACATAGAGTTCCCCGAAAACCCAGGACGGGCACGACAACAACATTCCTATCAGTCGTGTGTCATAAATTTGAACATTGCACGTCGGTCAAGACCAACAATATCATATACCTAATCCTAACCCTAGACCCAACCCGTCGGGGGTCTCGAGGTCAGCAGGGGCAGTCACGCGACTCCGAAGCGTCCTTAGAGTGGGGTAGTGCTTTGCAGTCACTGTTATGACACCCCCTAGAGTATAGCCGTAGATCATATATCATGCCGAGTTGGCCAGAGTCAGATAGACCCACGCCCCCCACCCTCTTGCCTCCCTTGATGTCTCACGCTTGTCTTGTGACATTTGACCGATTGGCCTAGCAGCAGCACTCCTCCATAAGAGACTTTGGTTCACTTTCTAAACGCGAGCCAAGCAGCTTAACCTGTACCAGGTACCAGCGTAAGGCTTTGCTACCACTCGGGAAAGGTGTACTAACACGAAACCCCAATATCCAATACCAATCCGTAACTAATGGTATTCAACTACAACAATATTTGGGCGCTGACTCGGCCTTACAACCGGTCTCGAAATATCATCATCATTGGCAGGACTCAAAAGTGTGTGGCACAAGTAGTAGGTCATGTGCGTTTCATGTCATAAATGAAATAACTAATTAGTTTGTTCAGTCAATTTGGAGCGAGATATATTTGAAAGCAAATAATCATCACCACCTATATACACGTGGTTTTGATAAAGTTGAGGCCAGATTTTCCGATGGCTTTGACTTGGGTTTAGTGCGCAGTTGCAAACATCGTGCGAGAGCGACGTGGAGCACGGCAAGCAACAAGGTCTGCTTGTCAGGCTTAACTGTGCAGCCGTTGGTCGTCGTTGCGCATACTACTGTAGGACGAATGAAAGTCAATATCGACGACGGTCGCGAAAGTCTTCTGTGTCCGCGGCCCTGTCTGCTGCGCTATGTTGTGATGGAGATGGGTATCGATTAAAAGTATTTACTCCACCCATCTTTTCCGAAAGTGCAAAATTGATTTCCGGCCGAAGAGTATCTTAACGTTTTGCACAAATTGAGTACGAAGTATTATGTCAAGTTTGTTGTACCGCACTTATGATGCCTTCTTGCTGTGAACAAACAGCAACAGATAGCGGTTTGACAAACATACAACATGTACCACGCGCAGCCGAGTACCGCGCAATGCAGTACAGCAGACACGAACGGGGGCAATGGGTACACTACGGCAGATGACCTTCCCCACACGACGAAGTTTATCCTCTCGACATAGGACCTCCGGTGAGGCTGCTTTGCAGTATCGGTACTATGTAGCGTGATCCCCTCGTTTTGCGAGAGTCCATATTTGCTGCGAGCAGAATCTTCAAGCTCCTAACACCAGACATTTACGACTACATGTTACTGCGTGCACTACGGTAACACACGCCTGAACGAGAACGCCAGTCGAACCTGTCGTAGGATAGTCATGCCACTCACGTTCGACGCTAACTGCAAAACAATATCATTTTTATCAGCCATTGCGGCCGCTCTGACGAGACCAAACCAGCAACTGATTATTCACATCAATCGCACGAGCATAGAACCCCCCCGGGACTTCGGAGGAACGTGAGACGATTACCGCCGCTGCGTCTTACGTGCAACGGAAGTAGGTGTACGACACGCGCACAGTACGATGTCACTCTTACGAATGTTGCACCCTGTTCCTAGAGGGTTGATAATACCGCGCACTTGTCACATTTTTGATCGATATTCCTGGGTCAAACTGATACACTCGTACCAGTATATGGAAGAAGAAAGGGGAAAGTAGCGGTACGTATACGTAATATGATACGAGTAAATATTATCTTATCGCTGGCGTTGGCATCCAACATCACAAGTGAAGTACAGCAGTATCATGCCATGCACACGAGGTATTCTAGTCGCTCAGCAATCAAGGTTGAGACCTGTTTCGCCGAGGGAGGAAGGGGCACCTACAGTGACATCTCGGCGGTGTCGTGTGGCAATGGGTGGGGGTATCGGATATCTTCTGTGTGCTAATGTCGTGACCATTTTCCCTCTTGGTTTGGCTGCCCGTGTGCACTTACAAGGTATATCTGATTTGACATCGTTTCTGCTCAAATCAGTCAGGTTTTTGCGGTCGGTCGCTTGCTCCGCATACTTTTGCCGCGGACGCCGGCACACCAAAGATATGTCGATACTAAAACCTCTTATATAAAAGTTATACAAGCACGACGTGCGTGTAAGTATGTACCAAAAGCACCCCTGGACAAGTGTTGTATGAATACGCCGCACCAGGTATGCTGCTGTATGTGTTGTGCAGAACACGGCCGGGCAGCATTTTTATGTGCATTCAACGTGTGATTATGACTTTTCGATACATTTCGACAGTCAGATGTGTTAATGACCGGAAAGAAATATCAACCGGCCTCCACACGATGTTTGACTTTAGCAAATAAAGTACAGCCGGGGTAGACATTGTCATTGTTTTACCGGCGTGAGATGTGTTAGCCGATCCTTCACTCGCCCGGTTCAGAGTCGACGAGGACATCCCCAGGGTCGTTCCCAGGCCATGGCTGGTCGTAGAAAGTACAGGGGATTACGAGAGAGCTGGAATCGCTCAGTCGACATAGCCAACTCGCCGACGTAGCAGACGTCAACTCCATGTCGCCAGCAATTCCGTTGTGCTTGTGGACGTTGTGGGATTAGAATGGCATATTGCTACGCTCGCGGGGTATGAGTTCCTCCGGCAAACGATCAATTGAGTGAGCTCCGCGCGCGCGACCGGTTTCCCCTGTTCGAGCGGGTAGATGACGGTTGCAACCTTACCCAAATTTGCAACACGCCTCGCTGCCCGCGCACGCTGCTGGTTTTGACGTTTCAATCGGATGCGTGAGGGCTGCAACCTTGTGATAAATCTAAAGCGGGCATGTCGCTAATCTTATTTTTTGTTCGCGTTTCTGTGAATTGAACACGATCTTAATTACCGGCGGCGGAGGGGCCGACCCTAATCCTAACTTTATTATTTCCAGCCAGGAACCGGTATCATATTCCACGTATCATACTCGTAAAGTACAGCAGTGTGTCCCTAAAACGTGTAACGATGTTGCGCTTGAAATTTCGGCATAGAAACAAAGTTTATCTGTAATATTTAACACTGATATTATGTCTGTCTGTGTTCGTGGTCTCTCCATCCAGAGCATTTCGGCGTTGCCTCGCGGGATGGGTAGAAAGGGTGGGCGACACAACCAGCAGAAGGCTTAGTCTCATGCCATGCCGAGTCGTGCCCTTCAAGAGCTGGGCACTGCCGACAACCCCAAGGACGATAACTATGGAAAAAAATGTAAGAGCGCCGTTGGTCACTACATTTAATCCCCAATGGTTCTTACATTTCCGTTCAGAGCTGTACATCACAGCACATCACAGAACACTTGAAGGACGGTTTTCATGGTCTCGGAATCCATGGCGTTTCCGCCACGCCGGGCGGGATGGGTAGAAACGGTTGGGGGCACAACCAGAAGAACACTAGGTCGCACGTCGCACCGCGTCGTGGCTGTTGCCTGCTTGGCATTGCCGACAATCCCAAGGCAGTCCTGACAGCAATCGAGCCAGCCTTGCAGCCGCAAAAAAAAAATGAATTTACTATTCGGATCGCTGATTGGCATATCAAATCCTTACCAGAGGCCACTGGCTCATTTACAGAAGGTTGGTGCTGAACAAGAACATGTCAGCCATAGGGGCAGGGAGATTTCCCCACACCCGGGGAGGATAGGGTCTCATCCCCAGATAAGACATCCTTCCATATCAAATTACTCCGACCAACGACGCATGTTATGGTAGATGTGCACCCTTCTGTTTCTGACGCTCCTCACTTGAGGAGCTCTACACTATACCTCTCCCAGGAACCGATTTGGGGAAAAATAAAAGCGTTACCCGATGAACAATCCCATGACCTAGGTAAACAACGAAAATTGTTGCAAAAACAATAACGAAATTCCGACGATTTTGGTTTAAGAAGCCCCGTCAAAAAAACCGTTTCAGGCAAAAAGTGCTACCTCTATCGTAGTACGCGTCCAACCGGGGACGAAAACGGCGATCTCTCTCGTCGACATCGCCCCACACGGTGTGGAAACTCCTACCCCAATGGCTTATAGATGATGAGCTTGGGCCCATGGAGCCAGCGGCACCCGGGGAGGAAATTGTTTCCATCCCCAGATAAGGAATTGTTGCATACATCTGCATCTTTAATACCCCCGGGACAAAAACGATGACTCACCGGGTCAATACCGCCCCGCACGGCGTGGAAACCCCACCCCTATCGGCTGATCGTTGATCGGCCTGTGCTCATGGAGCCATTCCGCGGTGAGAGTTGCCCCTCCGGACGGCGTCGAGATACCGCCGCACCCGCGGAAGATTTGTTCCCATCCCCGGGTCCTAAATATTTCCGTAACTCTGCAACCCCAACACCCATGAGACGAAAGCGATGATCCCCCAGGCAGATACCGCCCCGCACGGTGTGGAAACGCCACCCTCATCAGCTGATTCCTGATCGGCTGGGGCTATGGAGCCAGCGCGCGGCGAGAGTTGCACCTCGGGACAACGTCGAGTTCCCGCCTCGTCCCGGGAGGATGAGTTCCCCTTCTCAAATCTGAAATCCTTCCGAGCATCCACAACTCCAACTCTTCCGGGATAAAAGTGGTGATCCCTTCGTCGATACCGATCCGCAAGGTGTGGAAACCCCAGCTCTACTGGATGATTGCTCGTCGGCTAGGGTTCGTGAAACCAGCGCGCGGCGGGAGTTCCTCCTCGGGCCAAAGCCGAGGTCCCGCTGCACCCGGGGAGGATAGGGTCCTATACCCGGATCAGAACTCCTACCATACATCTACAACTCTAACAACGCGGTGTCTTTAACAGTGATCTCGCGGGTGGATAGCGCCCCGCATGGTGTGGAAACCCCAACCCAACCGGCTGAGTTCTGATTGGCCGGGTTGCGTAAGACCTGCACACTGGAGACTGTGGGATATCCATAGCACGAGACTCATAGGAGTAAGTTGTAGTGGATACATCTGTAGTAGTGGTTAATGTAGTTGATTGATAGTAGTCATGTTTCCCTGTGGCGGAGTGAATACTACCACTCAGTCACAACGGACAGAAATGTAACGGCCGTTTGGAACTTACATTTCTACCTTAATGGTTCTTACATTTCCATGCAGGGAGTGTTAACCCACACGCTACGAGTACTACTAGACCCTACCCTAGCACTACGGGCAACGCCGATCTAGCTCTACGGGCGCAGCCGTGGCTATACTGCTAGTGAATCTAAATGATATTGACTACTTGATTGGTTGATGACCGATTGTTGAGATTGATGGAATTGAAGATTTGAACTCGATCCTGCGATCCTCTGCTGGCTGGTCTACGGTAGTGTGTCGTCCTTCAAGCTCATGGTACTCTATTGGTATGCTCATGGGCTCACAGCACATGATCACGCTGTGTGCTGCTTGGAACGTGCCTAGATTCAACGTACAACACTGACCCATATATTTATAAGTGCCTCGTCTAGACTAGTGTTGTAACCTAACGAGCGAGGCAACTTGAATGGAACGAGTTGAAAATTACACGCGACCGTCTAACATAGAATCGTCTTTTGAGCTGGGAAATGTGAAGTAGATCCAGTAGGAAACCAGCAGCCGCCTGGACTACTATAGGGCCTCTTTTGAGCGCGAGAAGTCGAATATCCCTTAGAGGGTGAAAGTGAAGCGACCCTACGTAGAAAAATAGTGAAGTCGGAGTGTTTACAGGAAGGTAGTCTAATTTGCAGGCAGAGATCCTATGATACGTAAAGAAAGAGTGGAGCCGGAGATATGCGCCGCCAAACACAAAAATATGTACCACAAGCTGCAATCCAACAACAGCACCACTGCTACACACGACAAACCTTATGCTATAAGAAGACAGCATGCAGTGCTTACCCATCAGCATCCACGGAGTGAGTTGGGAAGAAGACGACCAAAGAAAGAAGGCACGAACAGGCAACTACCATTCTGCAGGGTGAACGTCTGTATTGTCGGCAGGGCAGCCGCTGGTGCAACGCTCTTGTGATCCAGCAAATATCTCCACGCGCCAGATCTGGGTTCGTTTTACTCGCATTTCCCTGTGATACAACATTACCAAGTATGGTGCTATCTCCGGGTGGAAAATGCAACTTTTATATTCAGCAAACCCTTCTGTGTGGACCTCTGCAAGCTGCAGCAACAAGAACGAAAGACTTTGTCCGATCTCAAGACGCTGGGATCATTAAGCCCCCCACGCAGATACCGAGCAAGATCGAGGAAGTCACACACACTGACTGCGTCAACAATCCAGTGGTAACACCCTGCTGCGGTGGTTGCTGTCGGCAGCACTGCCTGGTCGGTACCCTTGAGCTCCACGAAAAATCTGTGCGAACGAGAATTGTATCAGATGTTAGGAGCTGGTAGCATACGCGCTTGGGCAGGCTTGTGAAACCCAGAAGTCGCCCCACGCCATCACTCTCAGCGGTCGGGGCATAAACTGTCTTACGGGGCGGTGATAGAGAACAATCAATGCCCGGTCGGCCGCCAGGCTCTCGCAGTTGTTGTTCGATGATGAGAGCGGAACGCAGAAAAACGGTGATCATACGAATGGATCCTGGAAGTATCCAAACGATATCCCGCTGCAATCCAAAAGCACAGCACGAAGGCCACCCGAGTATCAGTTTTCGGCGTTCGCGGCAAACTCGAGAAGGCGTTCGACAAAACAATATCCATGGTTTGGAACAGAACTGTCCGCTTGTTCTGAAGACGCCGGCTTTGTTGAAGTCGGTCACCTGCAACTATCGCAAGCAAAGATACAACGGTATTTGAATTCAAAGAGGCAGCACACAGTCGTAGTACGTACGTGCGCGAAAGCAGTTTTTGAACTGCAAAAGTTCTCGCGCACTAATCCCAAGTCGTCTGTCCCCAAACTGGGGGATATAGTTCCATACCAGGTACCTGGTATAACAATCACTGACGCTGGTCAAGGCGTGCGCTTATTCATGAAATGTCATCCGATTGGAGAAGAGTTGGCATTCATTGGTCTTTAGACGGGTATCAACAAGGAGATGGGCGCCCGAAGATTCACTACCCTTACACATCAACTACAATACATTCAAGCGAGACTACTCTGCATGGTACAACAGTTTGATCATCATCTTCACTGTTTCCATCTACCCTGGCTGCAATACTTGCATCTGCTGGCCTCACTTACAGCATTACCTCGAACATACTATATACCGGCGAAAGATCACTACTCCTATTTTAACATCCTGAAGCTGTTTTGGTAAAGCACGCGCGGTCTCAAACCCCGAAATATGCCGATTGCGTTGTATAGGCCAGGACTTCCAAGATTGACTTCCAACAAAACTGTTCTGGAACTGGCGGGTACTGTTACGACCTGCGATTACGTACATCTCAGAACGCCGACTGTTATACGTACGCTTCTGTAGCAGCCCATGCTTCTGAGCATGGGCTAGATCAGCTGCTGTATTGCGGTCGCTCCTCAATACCAGGTAGTGATTACAAAAGTTGGCTCTTGCAGCCTACTTCTCACCAGAAGAGCCTCAGAATCGGGGGGGCACCCGTACCGTAGTATGCATCGCAAAGAAAATTCAATTGGATTGGCCGTTATCATACCTGTGTGCTGCTTACCTCGTACGGATTTAATGCATTGGCCCCAACTGCTGTGTACCGCTATATATTGTTTCACCGTCCATCCTTCCGTTCCAATCAATCACGGCGGTATGATCGCATACAACGTCATTGAGCCAGTCACAAATCCCGACAGGACGGTCACCAAAGAGATTGCAACATTCATGCCGTAGTTTCGACATGGCTACCGCCACTCCTGCCGTGTCGGTCGTGCATGAGGAGGCCCGGGATGGGAACAACGAATTAGTTCGCTTACTTCTGCAGCACGAGCACGCTGATCCTAAGGCCATCGACATTGAAGGCCGCACCCCACTTTATATGACGTGTCACAGCCCATTTGCTAGCGGGGACCTGTCGCGATTTCTGATGGAGGCAGGCATTAATCCTTTTCTAGTAGCTGACGGACATATCCCTCTGCAAATGACGGCTTACCCCGGCCACCTGAACCCGGTCGACATGTTACTCTTTATATCACCCACCACGTTGAACCACTGCTCTTCCAATCTTGGCGCCCCGCTTAATATGGCATGTGCCTGAGGCCACGAGAGTATGGTGTCGAAGATACTCTCGCTGGGGGCAATGGAGTCCGTGAAGCGGGCCCGTCGAGACGCGTGCCCTCTCGTGGTAACGGCTTCGCTGGGGTGGTTCGAGTCCTGCTCAGCGAGGGGGGTATAAGCGCCGTCGGAGTCTAGGTGGCTCTGCCAATGGCGCAAATATGTGGCATTTAATACCGTCAGACAATGATCCTCCAACTGCTACTCACGGTGGAAGGCGGGGAGAGGCGGTCAGAGTGGGCCAACATCCGTATTGGGGGTATGCACCTTTCTCACTGTGGCGATGCCTACCATCATCCTGCATCGGTAAACATTATCCTCGGGGCGGGGGCGGACGAGGCGGTGCGTGAGAATTGGAGTTTTCCCCTCGAGAGGTGGCCGGAGTGTCTGTCAGTCCTATCGATGGGCGACAGACGGATCCATCGGACGGAGTCGTCATTCGCCGGATGCTGAACCGCTGCTCAGCGTACCGAGCTCGATCATGGGCGTGGCTTCTCTCTGAGAATGTGGGCGCCGGCTACTGCTTCTGCTGCCGCCGCTGCTGCTGCGGCTGCGGCTGCTGCTGCTGTTGCCGCTGTCCCCCCGTGTCCACCAGGGGTGCAGACCAATTCTGGCCAAGTTCGCGAATCTTCCAGCCAAGAGGGAACAAAATAAGTAGAAATGTTTTCGTGAGGCTGATTGACAGGTGAGCGCTATTACTGGTGTTTTAGTTTCGCGGTTTGTTGTTCTCCGAGGTCCCTGCTTTTCCGAAAGGTAACCGACTGCCGTTTTTGCGCCACTTCGACGTACAAACGAACATGAAAAAATGCTGCTTGTGTACTCATTGCCGTGACCTTGGCCAACCCGGGCCGAGCCGAGCCTTTAATTCTTTCTCCACCGCACAATATATCCCTTTCAATTTCCAACGACTTGTCGCAAAAACCGTACGTTTAGTTCACACTTAAGTTTCGAACCCAACCTTACCACCGTCGGACACATATTATCCAGGGACATGCCACATTTAGGAATGTCGTATTCACCCGTCTCCCTCCTGAGTACGATATTCCAAAGAGACGGTATTTAGGACTTGAACGATCTATAGATCGTACACGTTTCCACAGTATGACGGTGATGTAAAGAGTTGGTTTGTGTTATCCTCCGTGTGCGCGGGCTTCTACGCATGTTCTCGTACGACTTTTCATATCTGGACTCGGTTCCACATGTTGATCTATAGTATTTGAATGGTTGATACAAACATCCCAAACACTGCTCTATACGATCGCGGACAGCAAATATCATGATTTCTCCTACGCGAGAACCCCTGTCTCGGTCGATCCGTGTCGAGGCCGTCGTGAACATACTTTGCGAGTGGAACTGTGCGAAGCGCTTGTTGGTGTTTGACGTTTGCCCTGAGAGTTGTCGCTGCCAGACTGGTCGGAACATTTTCATGGAAGTAAGTGATGCTCAGCCAATTTTATGGTAAGTCTGTACGATGGCCGAACTTCGCGTCTACAAACCGGAAAATACAACAGCTACGGTAAATATCTAGTTGGGTTGTCTGAAATAGGGATATCTATCTGACTTAGCTCTGTAAACACACATCACACGTCGAGCCAGGAATTCGCCATTCAGATGAAAAGACGCACAACTCGGCAAATCACTGATTAGTCAACTACTGTAGTGCCTTTTTGGCGATTGACAGTCGGCCAACTCGCAAACCTAGCTTTGGGACTTGATGGGGCCAATGTAGCGAAAACGCTAGATAAAAACGGAGCAGAGTTGTGATACCCAATACCGGAACCGTTGTGCAAGGGGTGTTCAACACGGACGCTGGACAATCTTGCTCGAGCTGCAAATCGCTCAACCAACAACTAGGCGGTTAGTGATACGGTCTGGTTCTCACGTATTTATCCGCTGTTTCGTACCTAGGCCCCAGATCGGGTACGAAGATGTTTGTTGTGCCCTCGCGACATCATTCTTCGTGTTGCCTGGTATCTGATGGAACCGACGCGTACTGTATTCCATGGGAACCGAATCGTGTATGATACGATGTGCAAGAGTTCGAGCCAGGTGTATCTAATCGTAGCGCGCGTATTGTACCACTGACGTAAATGCTATTTAGCGAATACTTCATGCCATAATGAAGAAGAGGGAGGGGGGGGGAGACTCCTTCTTCAAGACTCCGGATCTAGGATATCGATAACAGTAGTTTGCGTTCGCTCTATGGTATCATACGCTGAAAACATCGGACGAATAGATTTGGAATGTGTAGTATGGGCGGTTCGAAACGAGGTCAACGGTCCGTATGTGCAAAATCCAGGAGGCCACTAAGAACCAGTAGCATTGCTGGCTTGGCAGGGGGGCTCATCAGTTCCACAATTCCATGTTGTTATCCGCCGAAGAACCATATCGTTCGTGAGTACAAACGCGGTACTTCGTGTAGCAGCCGTGCCCGGCTTCATATCCTAATATCGGTTGTGGTAAGCTCGTGGTGGACTATACTGCAATCAGAAAGTACAGCGAAGCAAAGAGCAGGAACCAGTGCCGCCCCTGCGCGCGATTGTTCCGTTACAGCTACTGCGCGAAGGTCTAATGGTTAGCTTAGACTGGCTGTCGCACGTGTTCCGTCGCGGTTAGTGAGTGTGAGGTCAAGGAACATGCTGGAGATTTGATGGAGTGCACCCACTGGTGCGTAAGCTTACAGCTTGTTACTGAAACCATAACAATTAACGTGCTTGAACCGGTAACCCTGTGGCCTGGTAACGTCACCGGCTACGGTGCACATGCTCTCTGTTTTCAAGTTGATATTGGCCGAGGTCCATTTGCCTAGCCGAGCGTGAAGCAATGCTGGCCCCGGGATCCTGTTAAGATTCAAGAGTGTAGCCTTCGAGCTGTGTGTTGCTCGTTGAGCCGCAAATACATAATACGTTGCTATTGCTGCCGTTGTTGCTCTGCATGGGCGGCTGGATCCAGCCGTTGTCGAATGTACGAAAACAAAGTGTGATGATATTCGTCAAATGTCGCGATGATTCATGTTCTAAGCATATTTGGTCCATGACGGTTAAGGGCTTGCTGTTATCGCTGTAGCTATCGGGAAATGCGTAGGGCGGCGGCAGCGATTATTCTGACAGCGTTTGTTTTAAATCGTAGGTTTCGTACAAAACAGAGCAACGGGGTATATTCGTTGTTGTGTCAGAAATGTACGGAAATGAGTCGTCGGTCGTGAAGCGAATTACTCTTTTATGGGTCGGCAGGATGGGTAAAGCACAACCGGTGAAAGCGCGGCACCGGCCCGCTCTTGGCTTTCCTAATAAACATTGCCCGATGACGCGGCAACCTCTACACGCGAAACAATCTCTACACAAAACAGGTAACAGCAGTTTTGGTTGGTGTCTGTCGGCGGACAATGGTCATCGGTAACATATAGTATTTAGAGTACCTTGTACACCAACTATGATGAGCAAATGTTCACCGGGGATCTCGGACTCCCAAACCTAACTACGATTAAGTGTTTTTTTTGCGTGGAGAAACGGTTCATGGATGTCGATCGTGGTGTTGGCTGTTCGGATGTTTCGTATCCGCCGCGATCAGGGTCGGTTCGGGCCCGGGTGTCGATTTCCGGCTGGAGTCGGGAGGGTGGGTAAAGTACAACCTTTGGAGACAACGCACCGACCTCAGGTCGGCTTGCCGTTTAGGAGCGGTATTTGAGCGTGCCCAATGACAGTGCAACCTCTACAAACGAGGGAGTGGCTACAAAAGGCACGTCCCTGATAGCGTTGAATGTCTGTTTGCCGTTACGGTCAACGGTGTCGGTTTTGGTAGTGCCTTAGTATATTTGTATCCACCACGTTCGTTCGGTACCAGGCCTCATTGTATGGTGCGGGATATTAAAGGTGTATTTTCGAGTGGGGGTCAAACACACGCGTGCAACGCCTCAATTATTGCACTACATCGTTTTTTCTTGCTACGAGCAAGTCATCTGCGCTTCTTGTGCACACACCCTGGTACTTTCTAGTTATAATTGTCATTTAATTGGTATTTTGCCGACCTGGTATCTCGATGTTCGTACCGGTATACATTTCCTAGTACTGCCGAGTACCGCTGCCTCATGGCTACGGTTTTTCGCAAAGAAGATACCCGGCTGACCCCCGCCACTCCTGGTTGAATCGTTAAATCAAAGGCTAAACATGATAAGGTTATCTCCGGAAGCAACCGCTTGAGAATCAGATCCACCGCACACCACCTGCTGCCTGATATCGTTCAATCAAATCACGTCGCGACTCCAAACTTAGACCGCGCTCTCCGGATGCATCCGCGTAGGTAAAAGATTCACGAGTGACCCCCCCTGTTTAAATCCATCAAAATTGTAACGTCATGCTCAGTCACGTTGTACCACTTGTTCCCTCGTGTCACGAAAATGCACGTCACAACGCCTAAAATCCATTGACGACCACACGCTATACACCAACGCTCTCTGGATGCTTTCTGTGTGTTGCTTGTCCGAAATTGCCGTGATCTATTAGCGGGGATACGAAGGGCAAACGAGAAGCACTACGTTGAATCATCCTCGCCCTTGTGGAACAGTCGTTCCCCACCGAGAGAGAGAGCAGAGAGAAACATAGGAGGCTTTGTAAACAATACGCTAGCTGTGAAGTATAAAGAGTCACAGCAACACTCGGAGGACATTCACCGGGGTGCAGCTTTCTCCTTGAGCCCCGCTTGAGAAGTACATGGAGCGTGACTCGTCAATACGCTAGCTCGGAAATTGACCAAATAGCTCACGACTCGATCTAGCGAACACGCGCATTACATACGCGGTCCTTTAGATAGCATATATTGTGCACATGCGAGCCTAACTAACGTCCACCACACTGACTTTGGGGTGCGTTTAGCGCTGTGTATACCATTAGTAACATGTTGTCAAAACCCTTTCAAAACCACGGATTGTCATCACATACCGGTACATATCGTACATCATGTTTTCGATTATATGGACCAAGGCAGTACGTTTTGATTTCAAAACCACGTTTCGAAACCACGAGAATCAAATACAGGTACATATCGTACATTGTATGATAACGTATACCTTATGGGCCACGGGAATACCCTGGTACGTTTCTACACCATTTCCAAACCACGGGTACCACATAAATACTGGTACTTATATACCGTAAATCGTACATATCGTAAGCACCACAGAAACCACATACACGTGGTATGGCGCACCGCGGGATACCGTAAAAATATCAGCAAATAAAAGGAGGAGCACTATAATACAAGGCGTGATGCAGAAGTAGCACCATGGAGAACCTCAGCAGCGTCAACACGACCCCCTCCCACCCCCGTCTAAGCGAAGGTGCACCGAACGGGAAGCTGGCATGTCCAATCAACAGTCAGTTGCACCCACGAACGAACCTACTGGATATGCCATCAATAATCATACTGCAGTGCCATGATGCTGCAGGGTGCGTCTCAGCGATCAATCAACGGCACGCAAGAACGAACTAGAACAACAAAATCATCATGAAGGCCCCCTCTAACCCCAAGCGGGTTTGTCAAAGTTAGTCAAACCCCAACTCTCGTGCGTGGTCGATTTCGCCGCCTGGTATAGCGCGTCAGAACGCAAACCAAGCCGGGACCAATTTGAGGTAGGGAACCCTTACTTTTTTGTTTCAACCCAGGGCCGATATCGATTGCTCCGAAATAAGATTGTCTTCGGGGTTTCAACATCCCGAGCTACGCGTTAGTACAGTAGTTCGATGTTCGATAGAATCCCCACGCACCACGTCCAGCCACGAAACCACACTATTTAGCGCTAGTGCTGAGTGGGAAATCGCAGCAATCGTCCGTGGCGATGTTGCTGGATGCGAACTTGTTGCGGGTGTACTGAAACGAGACGATGAGCTGGTCGATCAGGCATCGACTATATGTAGCGTGTGCACGTGGGGCCAACAGGTTCTGAGCCTCGAGTTACGTAGGCACTAACGCAAGGCTGCCGGTCACGAGGTACATCTGGAGTGAGATGAGCTTAACCAGTCACTCGATCCGGTCTTAGATCAGGCCTCGACCATGAAGTTCACCTGCAAGTCCAAAACGTCGCGCAAACGGTCAAAATGTACAAGCAGACTAAGCCAAGGTGAACAAACGTGTGGCAATACGTTTTCAACAGTGTCCCCAGAAATAGCACAAGTACTACGTATTTCACCCTAATCGGGATCCTCACTTGAGGAGCTCTAAACCTAACCCAAAACCTGATTTTGAGTAATCTAAAAGTGCACCCCGATTACCAAACCCATGGCCTAGGTATAACAATTCAGGTTGCAAAACAAGAATGACGTTCGGACGAATTTGGGTTAAGAAGCCCCTTGATACAGAAAATAAAACGCCAAAAAGTACTACGCCTATCGTAGTACGCGTCAAGACCTGTGAGCAAAGACTTTGCTGGCCACTACTTGCTACCACTACCTGCCAAAAAGCGTTCACCCAATTCCGACCAATACGTTAATCTGCGTAATGGTAAGTCACCGTCGCCTTCGTATGTCTTACTCGCCGCTGTGTCCTTCAATGACCTCGAGTAAGTGGGCTGATTTTTTCCTACGATTATGGAGTCGTGTGATTTGCTAGACCAAAATGTCAATCTCGACATTAGGACTCGTGGTAAATGAGCACCCAAGGTAGATGAGCACCATGTCTGTCCCAACTGGCGTCAATAAATCATTCTCTGGGGTCGCCTACGAATGAGCCTACGCCGCGTGAAAAAATCTGCTCGAGTCTCCTTTGTGTGCTAAATATGTAGCCGCTGCGTAGTCCACTGACCTCGAGCAGACTGATCCATTCCTCGGCAGTGTCGCCGACGGATTTCAGGACCAGACTGTAAACGTCGTTCCCCTCGATGTCGAAGGAGTTGAACACCGACCCCGGGTAGGAGTCGAACATGCCGAGTACCTCCCCGTTGATGGTTGCCTGATCGCAGCAACGCCGTTTATAAAATGTTAGTTGCATTTTCGGACGGCCGTTCACAGCATTGACAAAGGAGCATATTTGGGCGGGCGGCCGTTCTTCGAGCAATTCACGTGGCATTTGCCATATACTGGATAGACGCCCGGACAACTTGCCGCGGTACGCACGAAAATGTAGCAGTCAATTAAATACATGAATATTTCCAATAAAACCACGCGTCAAGGTATCACTGAGTATGGTAACCCCTTGGTATTCGACACAAACAATTTGATGTATTTTAATGCTAACGTTTCGCTTACCTCCAGCGTGCGCGTTCGCTCCTCCCCCTTCCAGAACGCCACCTGGACCTCCGCAATATCCTGGGGGCTCTCAAACATAAACTCGATCTCGCACAACTCTCCGTCGGCGACAATGCTAGGGGCGCAAGACCACCTCGATTCGGTGTCATCCGTTTCGCCGTCCCTTGTCAGCGCCGGCGTGCACCCATCCTCCATGCAACCGTTGTTACCGCTGGCCGCGCCTGGGCGAAGGTCGTAGGCGTTGGCTGATACGGTGACGGTGGTCTTGGTGCCGGCCTCGACGAGAGCGCAGCCCGAGGAAGGGTCGAGGCAGGAGAAACCGCCGACGCCGCAGTCGTGGAAGAAAGTGCTGACGCAGGTGCACTCGCAGCAGTCCCCGCCGTCATAACCTTACCAAGGGAGGATAAAACCATAGAAAAGAAATAACTACACATACGTGTCGAAAACTGCTTCGGGGCAAGACCACCTACAGAGGATTAAGTACAGTTGTTGAAATATTTCGTGAAATGACGTAATTTCAGCCTTCTTCTGGCAAAAGAGAGCGTTGCCTTAGGGAAAGGATGGGCAGCAAACGCCAGATGTTGTTAACACGTGCAGATAAAACCACCATATCCTGTATGCCAAGACAAAAGCCGTTATTTATTTATCCCCGTTCCGCGTCGGTTCTGTATCATCTATCCGTAGATATGTTCCAAACATGTTGTGCCAGAGATGCGTGCTATTGCAGGGGGGTGTGAACGCATTTTCTGAAGCTTCGTCACTTGAGAGCTCTCTCCTCCACCCAAGCGCTGAAAGTGAGAAACGAAATGGGTATGCAAACCGATGAACAACCCCGTGGGTAGCGAAGAACAATTGAACACACCA
Organism: Laminaria ephemera; assembly: GCA_036873875.1. Classification (NCBI taxonomy): domain Eukaryota; class Phaeophyceae; order Laminariales; family Laminariaceae; genus Laminaria; species Laminaria ephemera. The sequence goes on from JAYJMJ010205992.1 coordinate 33,857, forward strand.
TGGGGTTGTTCATTGTTCTTCGCAAGCCATGGGGTTGTTCATTGGGTTGCACACCCGTTTCGTTTCTCACAGTCAGTGTTTGGGTGGAGGAGAGAGTTCTCAAATGACGGAAGCTTCAGAAATGCGTACACACCTCTGCTTCTGTAGAACGCGTCTCTGGCACAACATATTCATATGTATAGATGGTCCAGCTCGTGATCTGTCCGGTGTGTGAAACGGTTGACATACCGCATTCCTCGCCGTTCTTCCCCAGATTACACTCATCTGTCCGACGTGTCAACCTATGACTCACCGCACTCCTCGTTGTTGTTCTCGTCATCGCACTCTCCGTCTCCGATCGGACCGACTGTGCAAGGGGAAAAGTAGTAGCTCCCGATGTCGGCCAGATACTCGTCCTCTCCTAGCTCGGTGGACGAAGAATCCTCGTCTCTTTGGCACGGCGCGTTGGGGTCGAGGCACGCGAAGTACTGCTCGTCGTTACAGGGGTAGAGCTCGTCCACCACGCATGTGCACTCGCAGCAGTCGCCGCCATCGTAACCTGACATCGGGAAAAAGTGAAAACATTAGTACGGCCACCAGCAACTATTAACGTAATTCTCTAGGTGTGGACGGAGATTCATTTGTTTCGATTAATAACACTCCTGTTTCCTGGCTTCATGTCTCCTTTGGTAAGTAGTCTCGGACGAAGCAGTGCCTTATCGGGATATTTGTTTCGTGTACTCTTTGTTTAGATATCTCCGCTGGCAAGAGACATCCTTTCGTTTTGCGGCACAATCTTAAACTGTAGGATATGAGCTGACGATGTATTACAGTTCTCGATGCTATAACTTGAGAGAGCGGTGGAACTTCATCCAACATACTGCTGCACTCCACAAATACGATGCAAACATACATACAGAGTACCACTATAGAGGTGAACCGCGTAGGGATCAGCATGCATGAGACGATTGACGGTTGGTCCCGACAGGCGTCAAAGAGCTCCGGTTACAAGATAACAAACGGCGTGGATCATGGTGGAACGATACCCACCGCGCAGTCCGCATATTTGTGATTGACATGTCGCAGACGCCGCCTGCCACGACCTCAATACGTCCAAAGTTGAAATAGCAACCACGATGCAAAGGCGATTTACGGTCGGTCGAAATTCAACAGAGCGAAAACGGCAATCGCTAATTTTACCAAACATAGGACCAAGGCTACGTTCCTGTAAGTTACTTTCCGGGTCTCTTTTTTCAGCGACTCAGAACAACTAGCGGGACTGGCTATCTTATTCCTCTGTGCTTTTAGAATTTGCGTAATCCGCACGGCCATGGAGTGTTTTATTATGTTGCGCCAAAAAATTATTTCAAAGTCCGGTTGTGAATATGGTACAAGCTCTAACTCGGTAGTGAAAATGGGCGCGCTACCCCTTTCTTGGCAATAGCCTTAGGTGTAGGCGGTCACATGACACACAGGAAACGAGACTTACCGCATTCCGCATTGTTGTTCAGAATGTCGCAGACGCCGTCGCCCTTGGCTTCAACAAAAATGCAGTCCGACGAATTCGCGCCTATACCGGCAACAAAGCTGCCCGATTGGAGAAACATGGAGCAGCTTAGGGCCACCAGGCAGACGGAACGGGAGCGCTGAACAGTCGACATGGTGGGCTTTTCGGTCGACCTGCAAAAAAGTTGAAGAATTGAAAAATAACGTTGCAGAGAACGGGAAGCGTGACCTATTTGACAAAAAGAAAGCGCTCGGGAAGACCCGGAAAAGGAGGCCTGCACAGCAGGGAAGCGGATCAAACAATCGAATTTCCGTAGGCACAGGAACTCACACATAGCCGCGCTTGTCCATGGGTAATTGGCTAACTTTTCCAGTCAGGTAGATCGGGGTTTATACAGCAGTTTTAAGCCCAGCAAATTTCAACCATTTTTATAAAAAGAAACCATTTGTCGAAGGTGTTGCGCGAAGTTTTGGACAACCCTTAGAATAGGGAGGAACACCCTGGTCCCCCGCTCCCGTGGTCTTCCGTCTTCCGCTTCCGCCATTCTCCTACTATTTTCCATATTATATTAAATATCAAATACAATTTTCGGGTATCTCTCTAACATCAAGGTGTCGGGGGTCCGTTTTCGGGTTTCGTCACGAACAATCAAGGTGTCAAGGGTCAACTGCGCGTGAATGGATTATTTATTATTGGCCGGTCGCCGAAGAAGTTAGCATCAAGTAAATATTATTACTGCTTTACTGCTTGCGGCTGCAGGTGTTTGTACTCCACAAGGAGGAGGCATTGAAGAGGAGGCATTCCACGTTGTAACCTGAAATACACCGACATCCGATCACCAAGTGAAAATACCCCGAACATCGGTATTGGATCATGTTGTTATAGTCTCCCCACTCGCGATGATGCCTTTTTTCCCTCGAGGGCTTTTCCCGACCACGAGAGACAGCAAACACGGAACGCTCAGCACGAGGTCCGCAAACATACGGACACCGACTCTTCGGACTAACTGTAACCGCAACAACAGCCCTATCAAAGCAGGAGGACCTGCGTTGGCGAATTCGGGAGGCGGTCTGCGTGTTTTGGAAAAAGTGGTTACTGCCGTGTAACATTGTAACATTATGTTGAATATCTGGCACCTGTGTACATTTTAATTATTTTATTTTTTTTGCTCATCCCGTCCATTATCTTCGCAATTTTACTTTCTCCTTCTCCCTCCCTAGTAGTCGTAACTCAGATCCGAGGTCACTTCGCAGGCTCTTCTCTCCCCTGCCCACTACGGTACGCGCCTTCATTTTTATCGCGAGAAATATAGAGCACTTTCGTCCGTCGTCGACTCGCATCGAACTGTGCTTACCAACGCAAAAAAGCGCTCTCGGCAGTTGGTGTCTCAGAAAAAGAAATCTCGATACCGAGATTCGAACCCCCGACTCCAACCTTAGTAGTCTTCGAGGTTAACCACTTTGTCTACCGGGGTGACGGGTCACATAGGTCTAGATTAATATATATCTCCACAGCAGCAGTAGATTGAAAACGTGTTTCAAACTAAACAAAATCGTCGGATTTGTGCCTTTTCACACCGCCGTCGATAAGACACAAAGAACAACAAAGAACAACTCTCTACGTCGAAAGACATTAAAAGACCTACCGAACACCTAGAAAAAAGAACGGTAGGTGTCGAAATGATCTGTCGCTCTACGTCAGTGTTACCTACTGTACTGGTTGGTGTACAATACCGGTACGTATGTATGAGATCAGCGCGCGATTGTTGGTAATGACACCAACAGACGTCAGCCTCTCAGCGAAAGGCCGTCAATAATACCGATACTGTAACATGCAACTGAGTGCTGATTTTCCGGCGATGCTTTGTACACAAACAAGTCTCCGCTGTGCAGTTGTGCTGGTCGTGTTGTGGAGTCTGTCACTCACTCACTGCTGGCTGAAATTGGAAATTTGAAATATTGGGGTTTGTACCCAACATGGCGAAAACAAATCTTCCAATGCCGAAAAGGTCAAGAGGGTCGAGAGGTGGCGAAGGCCGATGAAAATTGACGAGCAATGGGAACGCTGAACCCTGGTGGTACAATATAATGCCATGCCACCCTCGATATAAACTAAACCATGTACGTATGTATAACATTAGTCCACCAGGTAGGAGATGGGAAAAACGACAGGCACTCTACATACAGGCACATGTACACGCAAATTAAATTAATTATGTTCCCACCGCTTGTCCAGCAGGTTGGCGAGCGTAAACAGTTACGGGAGTTGACAAGGGAAGACGTGAAATGTATAGCGAACTATCCCGGAAAAGAAGGAGGTTGTTGACGTGGCCTTTCGTACCTCCTGCGTTTAGTGTATCCTCCGTGTGCAATGCGTACAAAAAAGCTATTAATAGTACTGATGTAGTAGCTGGGAACACAACTAACATTCGAAAAGCATCGATGGAAAACCCGACAAGAGAGCTTCAACAGGAATCAAGGGCTAGTGATCGAGTCAATCAATCATCACGTACACGTAAGCTATTCGCACATCACTCGTTGTGGAAGGGGCTATGTCATTTTGATTGAGGAGATTTTGATCATAACCCCCTTCGGAACCCAAGTCACGTTTGGGGGATAAAGTGCTTGGATTTGGTGGGAGACGATGTTGCAGCGTGAAAGAAAGACGTGAGGAAACAAACTATTTGTAATTTGTGCGAGATGCTTTGAGCAATGGGAAAAGGAAGGGCATGTCCAGAAAAGATGCATGGTCGATGCCAGACCTTCCCGATTCAGCTTGTTATGCCACTGTAGACCACAACGACAAGGCATCCTCGGGGGATACATATGTGTGACGCTGCTGGTGGCAGCTGGGAGGCCCCCAGCAAGACCAACAATAGATCAGATACGGATACATAAGTACAAGATACATTGACAAGTTTACTATTAATAGTTTACGCGGAAAATAAAAATGGTGCGTAGCCCACTCTGTGTACTAGTGTGTAGCCACACTGATCGCATTCGAGAAGCCGGACGATAAGTTACTTACGTAGAATGACTAAGCAATACCACGATACAGCGGGGGGGGCGGTGCAAGGGGAAGCATGCCCGCTATTATCATGAACTGGTATGTATAATACCAAGCGTGACCAAACCCCTACTGCGTGCGGTGGTCCTCCTCAAAACATAATCCACAAGAAAGCCCAGTCATGCACGGGGTTGGATACACGTTATTTTATGACTTGGTGATTGGAAGTACCATCAAACTATTAATATAGATATCGAGTACTTATTATCTTGATGTGTACACGTTAAGCGATGTCACGAACGAACGTCGGGAAGATTTTATTGCTGAGCGAGCGGCACGTGTGTGTAATCGAGTGATGGGCACGCTCTCATACCGTCTCACCTCGTGCAGTCTGCTCGTAGTGTCCGGGGAGTCAGCCGCGAACCCTGCTCGATTAAGTGTTTTCGAGAAGGAGGTGATACTGGTGGTGGTGGTTGATGGTGATGCACTGCTTGTGGTGGGCTGTGTTGAAAGTGGTATCGGGGGGAGGGGTACACCAACCTGCGACTACGGGCAAAGTAAGGGGTGTGACTTTTCCACGGTCTGGGGCAATACAGATTTTGACCAATACACCACGTCGGATCATTCTATTTAGAGGTCAGTGTTGGACTTAGAGGGGGGGGGGGGACACGACAAGAAATGGCATCCAATTCCCTTGAAAGCAATTGACAATACGTGGGACGCACATACGACATGTCGATACGACGGGGTTCAAGCATGGAGCATATATCGAAAGATCCTGGAGTATATATATGAAAAGATCCCGGCATAGCATTGTACCAGGCATGGTATTGCCTCAAACACCCCGCCTGCGAAAACAATCCAAATATTGTTCTCCTACGTAAAAATCTCTTCAAATTTCCCAAACATATCATACATTATAAGAGACCCTACAGCGGCGGCAGCGGTAATAGTGATTTTGATCGCCTTTTTCCCGTCAGAATGTTCGCCCCAAAAGTTATTTACGTTTTTATTTACGTGCGGATGTGTTCGCGTCCAGCACATAGCAGAGGACCCCACCCCCTCTCTCCCAACGTCGATCACCGATACACATTATATACCAGTGCAAATTGGTGCAACCAGCTGTTTTTATTTTATTTTATTTTATTCTCATATATATGTCATCCCATTTAATTAATTGTTTTCGCACTTTTTCTTTCTCCTTCTCACTCCCTAGTCGTAACTCAGATCAGAGGTCACTAAGCAGGCTCTTCTCCCCCCTCCCCTTCCCGCTACGGTACGCGCCTCAGTCTTTATCGCGAGAAAAATCAGCACTTTCTTCCCTCGTTGACTCACGTCGAATTGAGCTTACCCACGCTATAATGCGCTCTCGGCAGTTGGTGTCTCTAGAAAATAAAAATATCCATACTACCTCGATACAACCGAGATTAGAACCTCTGACTCCAACCTAAGTAGTATTCGAGGTTAACCACTTGACCACCGGGGCGACCTGCGTTGCTAAAATCTATTTCCTGGTACGCATCATACGTTTGGTACGAAGTATTATATTATTTTCTTTCTGCTTCGGTTTCTTTTTTCTCTCGTTTTTCTTTTTGTCTTCTTTATATATTTGTTTCGCCTCGGATTTGTGGATTATTTGGTTTCCTTGGTGGCATGCGGTGTACCTGGTACCCTGGTAGTAGGTTTTAGTTACGAGAGTCTTGAAACGTACCAGTATGGGCCTGATACGTACGTACGCTGCCTTCCGAGTTCACTTTTATGTATTTTTTTGCCAATGTACGACTTGCTTCAATTAACAGGAGGCATCCCCACGGACACTGGTTGCGCTGGATGTAGATGGGTAGAAAGGTCAGTTTAAAATGTGAAGAACACACATATACTTCACTTATTATATCGGCGTCCCCGATGGTCTATTACGGAGGACCGTAGTAATCAGGCTGGTGATCATACTGACTGGCGTCCCCAGTGGCTCAGTTGGTAACCTCGTAAACCTTCTGACGACTTAGTTGCAGGTTCGAATCTCTCCGGAGTGAAAAATCGCAA
>JAYJMJ010206416.1:0-15982 GCA_036873875.1 Laminaria ephemera
GTAGTGGGGAGGGGGGAGAAGAGCCTGCTAAGTGACCCCGGATCTGAGTTACGAGTACTAGGGAGGGAGAAGGAGAACGTAAAAGTGCGAAGATAATAGATGGGATGAGCAAAAAACAAAAAACAAAAAAAAACTGTACCAGGCAACAGGTTTACAAGATACAAGATACAAGATACAAGATATAAGATGCACGATGAGACAAGATACAAGACACAAAATACAAGATACAAGATACAATACACAAGATACAATATACAAGATACAAGATATGCCGGATCAACTTGCATTTGTTATACCTACCTGGTTCTGTAGTAAACAGTAAACAATGAGTGCCAAATATATGTGGGGTGCTCCAGACAGAAATACCAGGAGGTTCGCATGCATAGTATACAGCAGTGTACGAGAGCTCTCATGTGTACAATAGACCATCCACTAACCCCAGGGCTCGGCAATACCGAGTGCTGCCTACGTACAGTAGTGATAGCGACCACAGCAGCATGGGTCCTTCTGTACCGTCGATAGCACCGGTTGAGTAGTGCCGACTGCCCGCTATAGCGCCCGTGAAATAGCTTGGCACCGTGGGGAACAGCCAGTAGTGGTTGTATAGTATGCGGAGTAGTGTCGGTTGCCGCTGTAGTGCAGGTATTTCCGACTGGCACACACCGGTGCTATAGAGGGACCACTACTGTATCCACTTCCACAAGGTTGCAGCTTACGTGAGCTACCATACGAGTAGCTCCTTTGTAAACCTTCGGTCAAAACGACAGCTACATATATGTGGGCCCACGTATTATAGACCACACCCCAAGTTAATCCCTTTGGTACTTCAACGGGGGAAAATGTCGAGTATCAATGACGCTTAAGCATTGGCCACACGTATAGCTACCCGACGCTGCAAGGTTGAGGGGTGGCGTGTTGAGTACCCACACCACACAGCAAGAGGTTGAACCATACGCCCACAGCACAATGCTACTCGTACTGCTTCTCGCTCAAACTTTAACAGACAGATGATACAACCGCCTTCCTTGTTGTTTTGGTCGGGTTTACGCTTAGTCATCGGTTTTTCTTTCCATCTCAACACACGAGGTTTCACCCTCAGTGGCCTTCTGGACAAGCCGTGGTCACAGGCATCGTCATTTCTTCCCCCCGGTATGATACTTGCCTTCGTTTTTAACGCACAGAGGGTTCAGCTTTTCCACTGCTTGTCGATTTGCATCGAACTTATACCTGGGTCCAAAGGGATTAACGTACGTGACCGTCTTCAACCATATATTTTGTTACGTATGTCTGATAATATATATACCCACCGCCCAAGGCAAGCGCTTTTGTGCCCCCCCTCTCCATCCCGTCTCCGCGCTTCTTGACTACCAGGTACGCCACTTAGTTATGTATGTTTGTTCCGTACTTGACACCCAAAACAAACGCTCTGTGCCCCCCCCCCCATCCCGCCTCCGTGCTTCCTGACTACGTCGCAGCGGCATCATGACGGCGATACGTGGAAAGGACGTATCGCCTCTGCAGCATGCGGGGTTACACGAAAGAAAGTTTGGCAAGATTTATTTGCGTTGGCAAACGTGCCTAAAGAGGTATGGAAGGAACGTGCCTTGCTCATGGAGGAGCGGAGGAAGGAAAAGCCTCAAGGTTCCAAGCAAGAAAAAAACGTTCTACATAGTCCTGAAACAACTAAGCGAACTTATGCTGTGCTGCCCGGGTTCTGGGGACCAAAACGGGAGGAGGGGCACCCCCGCGACATGTCCGACGCGTCAAGCAAAATGCTGTGGTCATCGCGCGCTCCTGTGGCCGACCCAAGGCCTACGGCATTAGACGACATCCATCCGCAAGTTGCAGCGGTAGCAAGCCCTGCGAGGATCGATACTCTTGTGGGAGCCATGACGATTTGCGGGCTGTCAATCATTTGTATCATTGTCGGCTTCAAGCTTCGCCAGAGCCACCGCCAAGGCAACCAGGCTGCACGTCGCGCTTGTTTCGGGAGCAATGCCGCTGCGTGTACGCGGCGCAACAGCCGACGGTCCGCCGCAACCGTCTGCCCCAGCTGCGCACAACGTGCATCGGTGAGGCTGCAGGCCTTTGCTCGCGGCGGCCTAGCGCGTGTCAATGCCCATAGGCAAGCGAAGGCTGCGTTACAACTCCAAAGTCAATGGCGAGGTTGGGCTATGACTTCGTGGTACTTTCGCGCCCGTCGTGCGGCGGTAATGATCCACGCGTTTGGGCGTGGCGGCCTGATGCGCCTGCGTTCTCGTAGACGCGTGCAGGCTGCCAATGCCATCCAGGCCCAATGGCGAGGCTGGGTGTTTGCTTCGCGCTGCCGTCGTCGTCAGCGGGCGGCGGTACTGCTGCAGGCTGTTGGGCGCGGTGGGCTAGTGCGCCTCAACACTCGCCAATGCGCGGCTTCTATCACAATCCTACAGAGACGATGGAGAAGGAGGAGGCAGGAGGCGAGCGACCGTCGTCGGCAGTTCGCGGCGGTACTGCTGCACGCGGTTGGGCGTGGCGGACTGGTACGCCTGCGCGCCCGTCGACGTGCCACAGCCTCCATCTCGATTCAGACGCGGTGGCGAGGTTGGCGCGGGGCGTCGAGCTACCGTTGGTACAAAAACACTGTGACATCCATGAAGACCAACGCCGCCATTTGCATCCAGACGCAATGGCGAGGTTGGGCTATGACTTCGTGGTACTTGCACGCCAGTCGTGCGGCGGTAATTATCCACGCGTTTGGGCGTGGCGGCCTGATGCGCCTGCGTTCTCGTAGACGCGTGCAGGCTGCCATTGCCATCCAGGCCCAATGGCGAGGCTGGGTGTTTGCTTCGCGCTGCCGTCGTCGTCAGCGGGCGGCGGTACTGCTGCAGGCTGTTGGGCGCGGTGGGCTAGTGCGCCTCAACACTCGCCAATGCGCGGCTTCTATCACAATCCTACAGAGACGATGGAGAAGGAGGAGGCAGGAGGCGAGCGACCGTCGTCGGCAGTTCGCGGCGGTACTGCTGCACGCGGTTGGGCGTGGCGGACTGGTACGCCTGCGCGCCCGTCGACGTGCCACAGCCTCCATCTCGATTCAGACGCGGTGGCGAGGTTGGCGCGGGGCGTCGAGCTACCGTTGGTACAAAACAACTGCGACATCCATGAAGACCAACGCCGCCATTTGCATCCAGACGCAATGGCGAGGTTGCGGGTTGGCGTCCTGCAACCGCAACGCCCGGTGTGCAGCGGTACTGCTGCAAGCGGTAGGGCGTGGCGGACTGGTTCGCCTGCGCGCCCGTCGACGTGCCACAGCTGCCATCTCGATTCAGACGCGGTGGCGAGGTTGGCGCAAGGCGGGGAGCTACCGTTGGTACCTAAAAACTGCAAATATCATGAAGACGAACGCCGCCGTTTGCATCCAGACGCAATGGCGAGGCTGCGTGTTGGCGTCCCGCAACTGCAACGCCCAGCGTGCGGCGGTACTCCTTCAAGCAGTTGTGCGTGGCAGCCTGGTGCGTCTGCGCGCCCGTCGACGCGCCACTGCTACCACGATTTTGAAGACAAATTTTCGGGGCTGGAGGGAGGCGACGAGTTACGGTCGATACCAACGCGCAGCGGTACTACTTCAGGCAGTTGGGCGTGGTGGCCTGGTGCGCCTCATCGCCCGCCGACGGGCGATGTCGATCAAAGACGCGGAAACCATTGATCTTTCGTTTCTGGCCCGCAGACGCGGCCTATCAGCACTGGACATCGACAGCAAGCTGTTGACAAGCAAAAGGCGAGAGGTACGGGCTCTAATTGTGATAGTATTACAGTAGTCAGTACGTCAAATGAGAGGTGTGCGGGTGTTCGTTGACATCTGTTTTCCTTGAGAATGCTCGTTCCTTGTGTGGTTTGGACCAGTATCGTCATACAAGGCGCACTTGCTCCGTTTGTTGTCCTTCATTCTTGTTCTTGATGACTGCTACTGACCCTTGTGATCGGACGATTGATGACGGTGTTCGTCTCGCCTCTGCCTCAGACAAGATTTGTTTTGTTCTGTTTCGGTGTCCTTCACTCTTCGTGACCACTGCTGGCTCTTCTGATCGGACGAGTGACGATGATGATGATCATCGTCTTCGACCTTTGATCACCCCCGTCGTCCTAAACCCCCGCCGCTGTTACGTTTCTATCTGGGATCTAGGCTAAACCCGGTGGCGGCGGTGATAACAACGAGGACTGTCCAGGCATCGACACAGCCTCGGGTCCACCAAACACAGTGCAACGGCATCGACCAAACAAACCCGGCGGCGCTGATTCCTTTTCGAAGAAGAAAGACGGATTGGCTCCGGGCGTAGCCGCTCCGGGCATCGACGCAGCATCGGGTATCGACACAGCCTCGGGTGCACCAACCACAGCGATATACCATCGGCCGACCAAACCCGGCGGCGCTGATTCCTCTTCGAAGAAGAAAGACGGGTTGGCACCGGGCGTAGCCGCTCCAGGCATCGACGCATCGTCGGATCCACCGATAACCACGGAAACGAATCGGCCAGCAAACCCCGGCGACGCTCATTCCTCCAACAAGGACACTAATGGGTTGGTACCGAACGTAGCCACCGCGGGCATCGAGACAGCCGCGAGTCCGCTCAAATTATCGCAACACAATCGGCCGACCAAATCTGATGGAGCTCATTCTTCCAATAAGGACAACAACGCGTTGGAATCGGCCGTAACCGCTCCGAGCATTCACACAGCCTCGGGTCCGCGGAAATTCACGTCGCAAAACAGTCAGCCGCCCACACGAAAGCGACCGAGGAGGCGCAATCGGAGGCATAAGAAGGCGGCACCGCATTCGGCTTTTGCCAAGGCTGTGGCGCCTCCAGTTTCCGAAGAGATAGGGCCGGGTACTGCTCAAGGCCACACTTCAGAGATCCGGGGGTCTGAGGTAAGCTCTCGTTTATTATCATGGCGGCAGCGTCGATTGTGTCTACAGCCAGGCGTCTAACGTCTGACTTCGCTCCCTGCTGAATTAGGGGCTTTGAAGTGCATGCGTATGTTCTAGGTGATACGCACTGCGCTCTTTCTCACAGAAACAGAGCCTCGACACAACACCATTCCAACACTCTCCTCCCTCCCTTCCGCACGTGCACTTATAATATGGCCGTCTCCCATTCGACCAGGGCCCATTCCCTCCTCGAGCTTGCCCGATGTGCACATTCGCGAACTCCGGTGGGGCTGAAGGTTGCGCGGTGTGCGGATCAGCTCTACCACTGGAGGACACAGCGGGCAGAGATGGCACTCCAGGAGGGGAGGGCGAAGGACCACCCGGCCAACAACAGCAAGTCTTGTCCGGAGAAAGCGTGGCCGCCGGTGTTTCTCTCGAGCAAAATGAAGAGGCCGCATACCTCAAGAGCTTGGCTAAGGCACAACGGGAATCTGCCGAGCTTGCTGGAGATCTCAAGAAACGCCAGGCAGAGTGGGAGAGAGGGGCGAAGAAAACCTGGTATCGATCGTTGCAGAACACCTCCGGGGACAGTGGACGTGGTGAGTTTGAACAACACGCTGTCAGCATGAGGTCAGACGCCACAATAATGCGACTGCTTACAGTAGAGTGTACAAGAAGGAGAGAAAGCCTAAACCTAATGTTGATGCGTCAGCGATTGATTGCCTTCGTGAAGGCTTACAATCAAAGCCCTGAAATGCATGCACCACCAGCCATTGATTGCTTTCGTCAAGTCTTAAACAACGAAAGCCCCGAGAATAACGCAACCTTGATAGGTTATTTTCGTCAAGTCTGACATCGAATGGCCTGACATTCCTGGACCAGCGATTGCGTAGCGTAGAGCACAAAAACGCCCGGTTTTAGGATTTTCCTATCAGAAAGTTGCTTTGGCGATGAGAGCGAGTTCTTCACTTTTCGCAAATAAAATCTTTGTCAAAAACGTGTTTGACATCTGGATCCTGGCAAGATTGCACCAGATATTGGTTTTGCTTTACAACAAGCCTGACAATGCGCGCTCGTTCGTCCGCACTTCCCCCTCGTTTCACCTCAACGCATTATCCGAAGGGAGTACAGTGACAAAAAACAACAACACAATGGCGGGGACAAGTTCCGTGGTTTTAAGCGGTACAGGCGTCGGTAGGTATACCGCCCTTGCAAGTGACGGCGACGATGATGACGATAACGAGGACAGCGACAAGCCGGAAGTCCCAGGCGAGGTGGAGGGTGCATCATATCGACGTCTGGAGGAGTGTTTGCAGGGCACGATCGAGGGCGCGCAGAAACCGCTGGGAGGTGTAGTAGCAGCAAGCATCGACTCCCGGAAGAACCTGGAAACGTTTGTTCGTTTGTTTCTGGCCCGCAGACACGGTCTATCGGCATTGAACTTCGTCAGAGAGCTGGTGCAAAGGAATCAACGCGAGGTATGATACGTGCTCTGATCGTGATAAGTATTTGCCATTGTTATTATTTTTTCCATCCTACAATGTGCAGCATGACCTTCAACGTCGATCACTCATAATCATCAATAACAGGTTTGCGAGCGTCGGTTAACAACTGTTTTCTTTGAGAACGCCCGTTCGTTGAGTGTGGTATTTATATCCTCAGGCAAGACTTGCATAGTTACGTTTGTTGTCCTTCATTCTTGATGACTGCTGCTGGCTCTTGCATTCGACTGACTGATAGTGATGATGATGATCGTCTCCCGCCTCCGACCGCCCGTCATCGTTCTCGACGCCCGCCGCTGATACATTCTACTCGGAATCTAGGCCCGAACCGGTGGAAGCGTTGATTCCTTTCAGAAAAACACGGACGGTTTGGGAACGGATACAGCCTCGGGTCCACCGAACATCAAGGGACTCAATCAACCAGGCAAACTCGGTGGCGGCGCCCCTTCTTCCCCGAAGTTGAAGGGCGGGTTGGTTCCCACCGCAACCGCTCCGAGCATCGGCATAGCCTCGGGTCCACCGAAGATGAAGCAAAACAATCAGCCGTCGAAAGGAAAACGCCCGAGGAGGCGAAATCGGAAGCCCAACAAGGCGACACAGCAATCGACTCTTGCCAATGCTGTGGTGCCTTCAGTGCCCGAAGAGATAGGCCGGAGCACTGCTCAGGGCCAAGCGCCAGAGATCGGGTGTTCTGAGGTAAGCTCTTGTTTTTTATCGTGCCACTGTCGCTTCAGAACAGCAAATATGCCGCGACATGCATAATTCCAACACTCTCCTCCCTTCCTTCCTCCCTTCCTCTCGTTTACTTATATGACCGTCCTCCATTTAACCAGGGTCCGACATCACCTCCTCGAGCTTGCCCGACGTGCACGTTCGTCAACTCCGGTGGGGCTGAAGGTTGCGGGATGTGCGGTTCGGCTCTACCACTAGAGGGCACCGCGTACAACGATACTACTGCAAGATGGGAGGGCGAGGCAGCAGCATCCGGCGAACATCAACAGCAACAACAACAACCACCACCACAACAACCCCCGTGCGGGTTAAGCGTGGCCGCCGGTGCTGCACCCGAGATAACTGGAGAGGGCGAGCACGCATCCTGCGAACAACAGCAGCAAGTCTCGTCTGCAGAAATTGTAGCCGACGGCGCTTCTTTCGAGGGGCCAGAAGACGGCGTGTACCTCAGGAGCTTGGCTGAGGCGCAACAGGAATCTGCCGAGCTTGCCGGACACCTGGAGAAACGTCGGGCAGAGTGGAAGAAAGACATAAGGAAAGCCTGCTATCGTTCGATGCAAAAGACCGGTGGAGACCATGGGCGTGGTGAGTTGATCGATTCAACGAGATTAGAGAGCTGAAGCAAGCGAAACCACTCAGGAAGCTCTTATTTTAAGCCGAGCTTAAATTGTGTTATGGGAGGCAGGGGGTGTCCCTGACATTTCTGCGTCGCCGACTCAGTGTTATCGCCAAGTATGGCAACAAAACCCTGACATCAAGGCACCAGCGATTGATTTGACTTTCGAAAAAGTCTGACAACGTACAAAGCACGCTCTGCCCGCCCTTCCACCTTGTTTCGCCTCCATGTACAAAGGGAATGCAGTACGGGCCCGCCAACAAGAAACAGCGAGTATGGCTTGAAATCTCATTGTGACCCCCACTACGATCAACGTTTTGCATAGGCTATTGTATTCCTGGTGGGATTTCGTGAAATGCTCGCCGCTAGGCACGATTTATTTTCCCCTTTGAAACTGTATCCAGGTGTTTAGGACAAACTGCGTGAAGTTAGTGTAGGATAATTGTTGCAAAAGCAAAAGGGCTTATCCAAAATTCTTACGTAGGATAGCGCCGCCCAGAGAGTGAGCATAACGCTCTAATTGTGTTCTTCCTCTTCCTTTGGCCTATACTGTGCAGGGACGAGGAACAACACCATGGCGGGGGTGAAAACTCCGGCGGTTCCAAGCGGTCCCGGTAGGTATGCTGCCCTCGACTACGATGACGATGATGAAAGTGACGACGGCGACGATGGTAATGACATCGGGGAGCCGGAGGAGGTTTCAGAAGAGGTTGAGGTGGACGACACATCATCGGATGAAGAGTTTCAGGAGGAGTTGCTGAAGGCGATGGCCGAGTCGCTTGAGTTTCAAGCTGCTCGAGAAGCGGCCACGGACACACTTCCTGCCCTATCTGGTGGTGAGGCTTGCCGCAGGAGTGTTGTCACGAGGATACCATATGATCGTTCTCAACCTACGGCACGGAAGGTTCAAAGTACTTCATTGTTGCTCTCCTTCCTTAACGCTTTTACACCTGCACCCTCGGTTTTGGGAATAAACTGATTGCACACTGGATGGGGCAATTTTTGCAGTTCTGAAAGGATTAACGTCCAGGGACCGCTACGGTAGTCTTATATTTCGCTCGTTCGTCACACTGCCTTGCTCGGTTGGTCTTGACACTTCTCGATATGGGCACCTTGTGCTTGATACGCACTGGAGATTCACACTACGGCAGAGGTGCACCTATATTTGTTTCAGAGGCTCCTCCTTTGAGGAGCTCTATATCTCACTCGAATACCGAAGTTGAGAAAAACAAAAGTGCAACCGGATGAACAATCCATTGGCCTAGGTATGCAACGGACAATTTTGCCAAACAATAATGACATTCCAACAATATTGGGTTAAGGAGCCCAGTCATTCAGAACCTATCTTAGGCAACAGTGCCACCCTTATCGTAGCAAGGGTCTGAACAGTCTTCCCCAGCCAATTCATGCAGCGACGACTCCCTTTGCTTCTAACACGTCTGACTTTCGACGTCTATTTTGCGCAGAGGATGCCTCAGGTTGCTCGCCAACGCTTCCAGCCCGCGGTACTGCGAAGGAAGCTCGAGGAAACGACGGCACTATTGGGAAGAGCAGTCGCGGCCAAGGTCAAGGCGGTGGATAATGCCGTTGTTCCGCACGAAATTGCAAGGGCGGGGGAGGCCGAAGTAACAACCTGAGCAGAGAGAAACATCGCACTCGCTAGTCGTAATAAATATAGCCGTAACAGCTATATATGGACGATGATGGTGTATGGCCGTAGCGACTAACTGTGGGACGCGCCGATACGTCATGACGGTAACAGCTAACTGTTGTAGGATACGCCGCTGGCAACAGTGTCTGTAGACGCGTAATATACCTGTTGCCACGTCGTTTGCGGGGAGGGGGGGAGGGGGTGAGGGGGGGGCAGGAGTATGGGAAAATTGGAGACTTGGACAGACGGGCACAGAGGGCTGAAGCATCATCATCCTCGGTTCCAGAAGAGTACGACTGCGGAAGTATTCTTGATGTACCGGCAGGATGGTGCCTGTGTCTTTTTTCATTTCTTGAAATTTGTGCTTTTAACTATGTTAGTGTGGTTGTGTCAAGACACCACATGATATTTTGTTATTAACTTATTATTACTTTTAATGTGATCGCTCGACAATGTGCAGCATGAGCTTGAGCGTCGATCACCCATAAACGTTCCCAGAAAGCATATCGCATATATCACCCATGCACAGGCTATAAACATAGCATAACGTTTGTCTGTGATTTTTTTTTAATCCATAATCACTTGATTAAAAAGATCTGCTTCGCTCTCAGCGCTCCCATCTGGAACAACACGCCTGCCTAGCTCCTCTTCTTGGAGAACCTTCCCGGCTTTCTTTGCGTTCTTTGTTTTCTTCGCGTTCTTCGTGTTCTTGTTCTCGTTTCTCTTCGTTTTCCTTTCCTTTCGTCGTTATTTTTGCGTCTTCCTCGATTTTCTCGCTCAGCTTCGACTCTCTTTCTTTCGATTCTGAATCGAGTTTCGGAAAATTGTTTTTTGTTTTTATGTCGCGATTTTTTTCAAGCTTTTTTCCCCCCCGATTTTCGTCACTTTTCATTGGGCTTTTTTTTCGTTTTTATCGATGGATCTCGCTCGTTTTTTACTGCTTTTCGATTCTGATTCGTGTTTCGAGAAACCGTTTTTCGATTTTTTTTCCAAATATTTTTTCCGATATATTTTTTTGGATATGTTTCCGATAAGTTTTCCGATATATATTTTTTCGATATTTTCTATATTGTGGGCGTTTTTATCAGGTTTCTGTGTTATACGAGTACAAAAAGTTCGTACGTACGAATACGTACATACGTGCGCGTTTATTTGCCCGTATCATGATACGTTCGGAGACGACACGTTTACTTTGCACTTACACCTGCTTCTTCTGCTCAAATCACAATAAAAACGCACACCCACTCACATCTACTACATCCACCACAAGGACAGAACAGCACAGCACAGCGCACTCAGCCCTCACGGCATCAAAGCACACGTAGTACTAAGTAGCTGCTGCGCTGCACGACAACGCAAGTAATTCAAGTACGAGTAGTCAGAGTTGGCGAGATCAGCGTGTTTGTGTCGTCGAACATTTACAGCTCGCTTTTTCCCGATTGTTTTATGTGTCCTTCTTTTTATTATACGTACTGTACCAGTACGAGGTAGGTTTAGGTTCGTACGTACGTACAATACACGTTTATTTATCCATCTATCTGCTTCTGCTCAAATCACACAGCAAGCACACCCAGCTCCTGAGCTAGCATGGTTTTTTGTCGTCGACCATGTTCCTACCGCAAGCACAGCACAGCACAGCGCAATCAGCCCGGCACAACGGAGCAGAACACGTAGTACGTGCCGATCATAGCGGGACCCACATCATGTCGTCGAGCATCTTCTACAGCTAGCCGTGACCCACATCATGTCGTCGAGCATCTTCTACAGCTCGCCGTGTTTTCAAAACGAACGGATACATCGAAATCTGCCCGTCCAGAAAACGTATACAACCACATGCAGCAGCAGCTAGCTGGTGATGCGCAAATACTTGCCTTTATTTCCAACTCATTAAGATACAACACTACTACTCTTCTCTCCGTCCTTTCTCTTTCGTACGGATGATGTGATGGATGGGTAAATACGACGTCCGATATATTTTCCTGGAGCGTTGATCTCTTGACATTTTCAAGTCGCAAGTTGCACCAAACCATGGATCTCTGTCCCTTCACGTTTTGCTCTTATCTGAGCTAGCGTAGCGGGCGGATGCCGCCCGCGGAGCGAAGCACCTTGGGTTAGGGTTATTTTTTTCTTGGGGTATTCTTCCATTCCAGAGTGACTGGAGCCTGTCCTGTGACCACGGACTTGATTATCAGAGTTGGTGTGAGGACAACAACAAGAACAATAGATCATGCGGACAGACAGACAGACAGACAGACAGACAGACAGAGAGACAGATAGGCAGACAGACAGTCAGACAGACAGACAGACGGACAACGATATATTCTCCAAATAGGATACCCCAGTTACACTGGGGAATGACAAAACTGACTGAATACTGAATCAAAATGAAATTCAGCACTAAGACGTTGCGAAATTCCTCCCAAGCAGTTGTGGTAACAACGAACCTAGACTGCCGCGAACGGAATCCATGCAATGGTCACTCGCGGAAGGGTAAGCAGTGCTGTTCCCGAGCGCTTTAGAGGGCGGTGAGAAGGGGGAACTGGCGCTCACGCCAGCGCAAATGACCAACAACCCCCAAACCCATCTGCGGGCGGCGGGCATGGAGGAAAAGCGGTACACGATGCACTCCTTCCGGGTAGAAGGGGTGGCGAGCCATAGCATGGACGGCTCAACCATGAACGTGCTTATGAAGTACGTGGGGCGGAAGTCTGCAGTCGTCGCACGCAGATACGTAGGAGTAACGGCGTCCGCGGCCGCTTCGGGAGTCGAGCGTTCTCGTGAAGCGGTGATCATACAGGCGGACATCTTGCCGCTGTCCGAGCGGTTTGCAATTTGGCATGCAGCGTTCCCACGGGACGATCTAAACGCCGGACCCACTAGAGGTCAATATAGAAGTTTGGGTACAGCAAGGACGAAACGAAACCCGGGTAGTAGGAGACGACTAAGCTACGACATTGAGCTAAAGGTGTAGACACAAGTATGGGTGTGATATCATGCCACAGCAGAGATGCCTCATTGATCCCAAACTACATACGAATTAAAGCGACGACGGAATGTTACAACAGTAACCTTGGGACTAAAACGCGGGGACACAAGAAGTGCTTCCCCGGGTTGGAGAATGCCTCGTGATTGTACAGACTGAGAGAGACGATCCCACTCCCATCTTCATCGACCCTGCAACAACACGACACAGTAGGAAATGGTAGGGAACAACAGACCATCCCGCCCGCCTGTCGTGGTGAGCAAAGCACGCCGACATCGACATCAGGTTTTGTCGTTACATACCAGGTATTCTGTAACAATTTAACAAAATTCACGATACATACTTCGAAGTACATATACAGGGGTAGTATTTATTGATTCAGCAGTATGACATACCGGTAGTATATTTCGGGGTCGGTTATATTCATTAAGTGTGGTCCGTTTTCGGGGAGACGATTGACTTGGGGGTTGGACAATTAAAACTACCTGGTAACTACTTTCCGTGTTCGGGTAGACGATATACTGCATCGCCCTATTATGCGTGGGGAGCAGTTGGGGGCAAGCGAGACAACCTGGCACGGGAATGACAGCCTGCACCGCTGACACTGCAGATTGGTCGTACAATGATTTCTTTAAATCGCAGCGACAAATTCACGTTGGAATCCACCCTCTCCCGCCCCCCGCCCCCCGCTCGCTTAGTCGAACTTCCATGACAGCAATCGCTTAGTCGGACTCCCATTACAGGGTAATTCGCTTCGCGTAGGAAGCATCCTTCCCGCCCCCGCTCGCTTGTAATAGTTGAATCAATTCGCTTCGTAGTAACCCCCCTGTCCACCCCGCCAGCACAATCAAACTCCCATCACGGAGAAATTCACTTGATACCCCCCCCCCGCCCACAGTCAAACTCCGTCACTCAGCAATTCGATTGCAAAACTCCCTCCCCACCGGTCCACCCTGCACATTGAACAATACTCCCACCACAGAGAAATTCGATCGGAAACCCTCCCCCCCGCATATCCCACTTTGCACAATAAATCGAACTCCCATCGTACAGCAACCGACTTAGACATAATCGAACTCCTATCACAGAGCAACCCAAGTAACCCCCCCCCTCCCCCCCGGTTCGGGATATATACCATACCCACTGAGCTACAGTAGCAGTCATCGCTGACTGTTTATCTCAGTGGTTATGGTACACCCCTAACATAAAGCACAATCTTTTGCCCGTCTGGCTGTTAAGCCTGAACCTCATTTTTACCGGAGCATTATAATTTCTTTAGCCAGCACTGCCCCGAACAGCCGGGAATATGGCGATTCTTACCTGTCAGCGAAGTGGTTATGATGCACCCCTGACACCCCTGCCCCCTAGTCCCCACTCCCAGCACACAAAAAAACGAAGTCCCCAGCACAAGAGGCAATAAATCCAACCCTTCACCCATTCGGAACTGCACCCAACTTTTTGAGGGAACAGACGAGTGCTACGATAGAGGGAGCACTTTTTGCCTTAAACGTTTTCTGAATGGCGGGGCTCCTTAACCCAAAATCGTCGGAATTCCAGTATTAACAAAAAAAATTGTTGTCTACCTAAGTCATGGGATTTTTCATCGGGTAGCGCTTTTATTTTCCCCCAAATCAGTTTTTGGGAGAGATGTAGAGCTCCTCAAGTGAGGAGCCTCCGAAAAAAAATGTTGAACCTCTTCCGTAGCATGCGTCAACACTATTAATACTTCCAACTACTGTGGGATACTGTTTTGCAGGAGTTAAAGCGTCAAACACCTTGAGAGACCTGATCGTCGCGGCCCAAAACGTCCCCGTTAACAGAAACGGTACTGCTCTGCTTCAACATTGACGGCCCCCTACGCTCCCCACCGAGGATCCCATCCGGTGATACCCCAGCAACACCATCAGCAGCAGCAGCAGCAGCAGCAGCAGCGGCATCGTCGCTCTGCCTTGTCCTCTATGCAGCCGCCATCAGCACCGCCGCAATGGTAGTGCTTTCCTTCTTGCTCGGTTTCCCGGCTGCAAGATGCCTGCCGGGGAGTTCCCAAGGTACACAGGGGGGGGGGAGGGGGGTGTGTTCTGCCCTTTTCGGTTGGTTTGCCGGTCCCAAGACGTCTGCTGGAGAGTCCTCAAGGACCGCAGGGGGGATGGGGGGGTACGATAGTGAAATCATGCCAAGTGGTTCACGCTAATCGTCCATAAACTTGGTCGTTTGTTTTTTTGGGGGTATTTGGGCCACATGATACCCCGATTTTTCAACGAAGCAAAACAAAAGTCGGTCCTGCCTCGGAAAAGGCGCACATAACACGTGTGAAAAAATCAGGGTATGACTCGAAAAAACGGTGTGAAGTCTTGGACTTGTGTGCGGAGAAAGTGCGAAATTTGCTGCACTGCTTCATAATTACTCAGATTCAGTATAGGACTTTGGGCGTTACCTCTTACCCACTATTGATCCTACTCAGTCATTTCTTAGAGTACTAGCACGAGACATTATCTAGACATGCCTTGGAGTACCCGGAAGCGGCTCGCTCAGAAAAATATGAAAAACCTGGTTCCTTCAATGGAAAAGCTTGACTATTGTTGATATTATTGAAGGCCTGTGGTTGGTCGACACATACTTTCACCGCCAGCGCCAGCCCTAGGTCCTCAACAAAAACTCTGGCCATGTCACCCTGTTCCGCTGTTCATGGGGGTCAGTATGACACCAAATATGTAACGTTCAAATAGATCCTGCAAGCGGCATTCGCGGGGGAGAACAGTTTGGAATATTAGCGTGAACCAGCCTGAAGTGTGTCCTACTCAAATTCCAAGCAGCTTGTCCCACTTAATTTCCAAGTTGATTCTCGCGGAGAAGAGGGTACAATGCAAAATAAAGGGGTTCGCTTGGCCGGGTGTAACCTTGCACTAACACCGAGTGACGTAAGAAGGAGGCCAGATAAGGAGGGGGGGGGGGGGGGCTCGGAGGATGGGAGGGGGGGTGCACTCATTATCATGCAGGCCCGCATAGACCCTCGCATCCCTACACAGCCGAGACGGAGCACGTCGGGTCTTCGCCGACCAGGCAGACATTGCTTGCGCCAAGCGCGAAGCACCATGAGGTGTTGGGCGAGTCTCTTGAAGGGTGAGCTACATCCTGCTGAGGACCACTTGTGAGGCGGACTTCGGCACCTTGTGCGTACTTTGTTGTATAAGGACAACAGCGTCGAATGACTTGATTTGTTTTCCGGGGGGGGGGGAGGGGGGTATATGGTATCCGTACCGTCACCCAGCCGCACGCCGCTACACGTCAACTACACGCTTGGTCCAACGTTGCAGACCTCGCCGTGGGCGGTTTCCGTCGCTGCCTATCCGGGGAAGAACGGGTGCATTTGGATGCTTTACCAACCTACTTTAGCTCCCTGTTCAGTTCGTGTTTAGGCCTCTACCCCCCTCTCGTAACCCCCCCCCCCTGTCGCTGGAAGCGGCCACACCAGATCACAAATAACTTCATTCGAAGCTGTCATCCATGTGCAAGAAAGGATGCACAAGGTGCGGAAGTCCGCCTCACAAGTGGTTCTTAGTAGGATGCAGCTCACCCTTCATGCGACTCGCCGAAC
>JAYJMJ010206628.1:0-15981 GCA_036873875.1 Laminaria ephemera
GCAGAGGGCTCAGCATTCCCAACGCTCGTCGATTTTCATCGAATTTTGCTAACTCACGCTCTCGCGCTTTCCGCAAGCCAATGTTTTGCACAAGAAAAAGTCCCTACGAGTACGAGTATGCACTCGGGGGGGGCTCCAACCCACGACATTGACCTCAATGGTTACGCTTTTAACCCACTAGACCATCGGGGACGCCGACACATATATCCAATTGTGATCCATGGTGCTCCATTCTCCTGGATTTTTGTATCCTCTTCTAACGCTGGAGCTGATCCCAATGTCAATTTCTCTCAGACTAACTTGCACTGCTTGCAACTGTGCTGACGCTAACTGCAGCTCCCTGTAGTCACATTTTGTTGGTTTCTCGTGTTCATTTCTGACACTAATATAGCTGATCACGACGTCCGTTTTCCCGCGGTTGTTTCCTTCTGCGTCTGACGGGGCTGACGCCTTCTGCAGCGACTTTTGATGGTGATCTGCCGGGTTTTTTTGCATTCTGGTGTCCAACTCTGACGTCGGCTGCTCACGATCTCATTATCGTTTGTGTAGCCATCCGACTATTTGCCTCACGCGTTTCAACGTTGACCACTCACAAACACACCCAGAAATAACAAGAAAATCCAAGAGATACTAAGACAAGAAACACCCTTTTTCGAAGCCTAACTCTATTTTTACTTACTTCCGAAAACCGTTTTTCTGCTGCTGGCAATTCCTCCGCGTGCGACTGGGCCGGCATTTAACTGCAGCTACCTCGAGGTCGCCGAAGAGGTGCTCGCGGAGACCAATGTCACCGCCACAGACGATTATAAGCAGGCAGCGGTCGCTTTCTTCGACAACAAGTTCAACTCTCTCGTACCTCTCAAGGCATCATACTTCGTAGAGTGAGTAGTATCACGGCGTTAGGGTTATAGGGGGCTAGTTACCCACCACGCCACCGCCAGGCGTTGTCAACAAGATGAACCCCCGACGCGTGCTACGATAGAGGTGGCACTTTTGGGCTGGAACGTTTTCTGAATGACGGGGCTCCTTAACCCAAAATCGTCGGAATATCGTTCTTGTTTTTCAATCTGTGTTTTTTGTATACGTAGGCCATGGATTTGTTCATCGGGTTGCACTTTCAGTTTACTCAAAATTTGTTTACGGGTCAGGTTCAGAGCTCCTAAAGTGAGGAGCCTCAGAAAAATGCTGGTGCACTTATATGGTAGCATGTGTCTCCCCCGTGCCTCTCAAGGCGCCATACTTCGTCGAGCGGGTGCAACAGGGTAATACGTATTGAAATGAGTATGTCCGCGTCATTCTCCATCGAGCGAGTTACAGCGCAGTTCTTGTTCCTGTACACCACGGTACTACCGGGTCTTGTCGTTCAACGTCTGTACCTCGACACGAGATGGCCCATTCTCTAACCGAACAGTTGTTGCCATGTTGTTCTCGTTGTGGCAAAGGAGTTCGTACTATTTTTGTGGCACGTAGGTTGGCGTGCCTTCTGGTGCTGGTGTTGTATATGCTGTTCCGCGAGTGCACTCGTGGACAAGCTCACGTCTCCTGTTAGACTACCACATGAAACGGCTGTGTTCGATCCTCTATTGAGCTGGCGCAGGGGGATGACTTCTCCTTGTTTTTGCACCGCCCGCCGTTCGTTCGTCCGCAACGATAGGCACAGCGACACGTGGTCAGCCGTGGAGTTCTACGCCCTCACTGTCTCCGTCCAACTTGCCATCTACAACAGCGTCGTTCTAGTTTGGAGAGAAAAGGTATAGCCACACCTATACTAGTGTGATTTTTAGCTTTCAGTGCCTCGTGCAAAGATATGATTGTCTGCTGATGAGAGGTGGCTCACCCTTGGAGAGAGAAGGTAGAAATCGTTGCCGTAGTATATCGTCCATTTTCCTTGTAGTGCCATCTACAACAGTGCTATTATTGCTTGGAGAGAAACGGTAACGACACCTCGACGCGTGCTACGATACAGGTAGCACGTTTTGGATTTTTTGTGAATGACGGCGCTCCTTAACCCAAAATCGCCGGAACGTCGTTCTTTTTTTTCAATCTGTTTTTTTTTGTATATTATACCTAAGCCTTGGGTTTGTTTATCGGGTTGCACTTTCAGTTTACTCAAAATCAGTTTTTGGGTGAGGTTCAGAACTCCTCAAGTGAGGAGCCTCAGAAAAAAAATGGTGCACCTCTATCGTAGCATGTCTCAATCGTCATATGCTACGATGGAGGTGCACCAGTTTTTGTTCTCGAGCTCCTCACTTGAGGAGCTCTAAATCTCTCACCCAAAAACCGATTTTGGGTAAACTACTAGGGCAAACCGATGAACAAACCCATGGCCTAGGTAGTAAAAAAAAGTCATATTGCAAAACAAGGATGACATCTCGACGAATTTTGGGTTACGGAACGCCCCGTCATTCAGAAACAAACACGCAAAAAAGTGCTATCTCTATCGTAGCATGCGTCGGCCCCTCGTCCGTTTTCCATGTAACTACCTTTGAAGTGCACCCACGTTCCCGGGGACAAACTACTTGAGGTATTTGGTGCATTTGACTTGGACCTATCTTTCGCAAATTTGTTTAGTTCTAAACGGCAAGGCGTAGTCACACGCGCTCTACGATAGGGGTACTATCTGACGCGTGCTACGATAGACATTCACCATAATTTTTCTGAGGGTCCTTCCTCACTTGAGGAGCTCTATGCCCCACTCCAAAAGTTGAGAAACAATGAACGTTCACCACGATGAACAGACCCATGACCTGAAACATACAACGAACAGTCAGTACTGCATGTAAAGAAGGACATTCGGACGATATTGGGTTAAGGCGCCCCCCGTCATTTCAGAAACAAAATTGCCCCAAAGTGCTACCTCTATCGTAGCACGCGTCATCTTTATCACCTTTTGCCGTAAGTTTCCGTCGAGCTTGCCATCTACGACAGCACCATTCTCTCTCGGAGAAGAAAAGTATAGGCACACCTACGATTGAAGAAGAAATGTATAGGCACACCTACGAAAATCCGTTTTCCAACCCAAGCTACGGTGGGGGGGGTACTCGCATTTTCACTACTGAATCTAGACCTCTCGTGTGAGTAGCTCTGTGCCCCATGTAAAAAACGGACTCTAAACTACTTTGCCTGCGCAGCATTAGAAACGATCCCATGGCGGCGGTGCATATCGCGAATCCGGAAAACACAAAGCCTAAGACTTGCAAATAAATTGGGTAGCCACATGA
Organism: Laminaria ephemera; assembly: GCA_036873875.1. Classification (NCBI taxonomy): domain Eukaryota; class Phaeophyceae; order Laminariales; family Laminariaceae; genus Laminaria; species Laminaria ephemera. Next base: position 3,222 of record JAYJMJ010206628.1, read on the forward strand.
CCCCTCCACCGTAGCCTTGATCTTCCCCTTTCAGTGCAAGGGTGCAAAATCAAGATTGCCTCTTCTTGAAGAGAGGTGGTTCACCCTTGGAAATAGCAGGTAGACATCGTTGCCGTATGAGATCGTCCATTTCCGTTGTAGTGCTGTCTACAACAGCAGCATTCTCAATCGGAGAGTAGAGGTAGGATCGTCTCCTGTCCATTTAAAATCCAGCGCCTTAGGCAAAAGAGGCTAGGTCATCTGTTGGGATGAGGAGGTAGCTACGATCGGTTTGTTCGTCTGCTGCCTGTACATCCTCTGCGACGTGCAAGCCAGTTGTGTTTACCGTGCGCTTGCATGCTTTACGTCGGTTAGTCGAACGGTATAGTTTTCGAAACGACAAGCGGTACTCAGAGCGATATGATGGGAAATTCTAACGCCCTAGGATATTGTCCCACGAACCACGTGCCCGATACTGTTTTGGTTTTCGTTCTTCACACGCTCGGCTTGCTGTTGCAGATTCGCCACGATTTGCCGCGTCCTACAACCGTGATCAGGTGAGTGCCCCACACAAGAGGCAGTAGAAGTGTAGCGCACACCCTGTGTGCATCTATTAGCTGGATGTTTCTTCCTCCTTGCGTCGATTTCCATCCAAACAAGGCACATGCTACTAGCACGTCAGGGTCAAAACATCCCTGAGTGACGGGGGATCCTCAATGCAGCAACTTCAAAAAGTATTTGGAATGCCATTTGATTTTTTCCTGTTGCATTGTAATTACTACATACGTAGGCCGCAGAATTGTTTATCGGACCGAGGCTACGCTAAAGGGAGTTTCCCCGTTTCCGCTCCCGGGCTTAGGCCAATTGCGCGAATGGCCCTGCACAGCGCGAACGGCCCTGCACATCACTAATACGCAGAATACGACCTTTATAACCACACCCACGTTTTTTGCGGACATTATACTTGTAATGTGACACATGCTACGATAGAGGTAGCACTTTTGGACAAATGTTTTTCCGAATGACGGGGCTCCTTAACCCAAAAGTCGTCGGAATATCATTCTTTTTTGCAATATGATTATTTTTTATACCTAGGCCATGGGTTTGGTCATCGGGTTGCACTTTCAGTTTTTCTCAAAATTCTTGGGTGAGGTATGAAGCTCGTCAATTGAGGAGACTCAGAAAAACAAATGGTGCACCTTTACCGTAGAATGTGTCATATGTGTGGGATACCGTTTGCGGTTCCAAAAGGGCTATTGTACAATATTAGTGCAGGACACGTGCTACGATAGAGAGGTAGCATTTGTTTGCTTTTTTTTGTTTCTGAACGACGGGGCTCCTTAACCCAAAAATCGTCGGAATGTCGTTCTTGCTTTCCAATCTGAGTTTTTTTGTATACGTAGGCCGTGGGTTCGTTCATCGGGTTGCTCTTTCAGTTTACTAAAAACTTTTTTGTGGGTGACGTTCAGAGCTCCTCAAGTGACGAGCCCCAGGAAAACCTTGGTGCACCTCTATCGTGCCATGTGTCGCAGTGTAACGTACAATCCCAAGATGGTGCGTATCACGAAACCAGAATGCGCAAAGAGGCCCAAAACGTGACCTCCCTACCGCAGCCTAGGTTGTTGGGTTGTGCTTTCAGTTGTATTATTAACATCAATGTTTCGGTCAGATACGAAAGTTCTACAAGGAAGAAGCCTCGCACAAGTTCGGCGCTACGTACACCTGTCACGACATTCGTCGAAACGTTGCGCCACGATTGCAGTGCCCCAAATACTGGGAGACGAGCTCCAATCAGATAAATCCATTTTGTTTCTGCCTGAACCACAATCGTATGAGTCACACTTACCCCCCCCGAACTTTTTACGCCGTAGGAATAAAATCGGCGACAGACTGGTGGAGACCTACGCCGGCCCGGGTGCGGGTGTTCAGACAATAAAAGCGTCGGAATGGGAGCCGTTCATTCAGACCATGGCCCACTCGGAGTTCCCCTCGGCTTCAGCTTGCATTTGTCAGGTAAGACCAATGAATTGGCATTTTTCCGGTAGGGTCATTCAGCTTGCATTTGCCATGTAGGGCCTTTTATGGTCGAACAGGTGTCTTGTGTATATACCAGGTGTACACCAGATTCATTATGTGCCAAGGTCAGGCCGGGCAACGATAGCCAGTATTCAGATGATGGCCCACTCTGAGTTTCCCTCGGCTTCCGCTTGCATTTGTCAGGTAAGCAGACCTCAGAGACGCATCCGGGCGCGTGCTGCGATAGCGGTGTGTCGATATTTCCGGGCGCTAAGGGTAGGATCATTCGAAACCTTGTTGGTGGGAGGGGTGTATGGTGGGTGTGTACTTCGTATGCCGTTGATGCATACCGCGGTAGAGATGCACTATTTTTTTTCTGGGGCTTCTCGCTTTGAGGAGCTCCATACCTCTCCCTAAAACTGATTTTGGGATAATTAAAAGTGCTACCCGACGAACGAATCCCATGGCCTAGGCATACAACGAAAAATACTGTAAACAAATGACGAAAATCCGACGATTGTGGGTTAAGGGGCCCCGTCATTCAGAAACCGGTTCAGCGAAAACGTGCTACCTCTATCGTAGCACGCTTCCCTTCCAATATTCGGATGCAAAGTGTCTCTTGAAACGCCCCTAACTCGACCCCACGGCCTCGGCATGACTTGGAACGTCCGTGATCCCCGCCCCCTGCCCCTGCCCTACTCGATTGAGTTGTCCGCTTCAAATCCGGCAATGTTTGATTTTTCACGAAATGCTGGACCACTTGAACAATGACCACACGAAATAGCCCCGTTGTCTATATTGCATACCATACGTTTTATCATAAGGCGGAGAAGGCGGCTCTCCGTCGGCGTCCCAGTCTAAGTTCGTCGGATACTTGTTGGACAGTAGTAGAGAAATGCGAAATGCTTGTTGGTGGGATGGGTGTGTTGGGTTGACTTACTCCAGATCGAGCAAACTCAAACCTCAGCGCACGATACTTGGAAGTCATAGTCGTTTCCAGTGCCGTTTAAGGCTGCGCGTGTGCAAACGTTAGATCAGGGGTTTTGGTAGGCCCTGCCGGCGGCTAAATGTACATCGAGGGTCACGTTGGAGCGCTCAGGGCGAAGTGGGATCAGGAAACCGTGGGATCAGGGTTCCAAGCGTGGTATGTGTTCTTAATATCATAGTTCACATACTGTATGGTGCTAGGATCTACCAGGTATATTACTCTCTTGAGGTACGGTTTCTTTCCATGGGGCCACGGAATGTGTATGCGGCACTACCAGTCGGTATCCTTCTCGCATACAACGGAACCGGAGGTTATGTTCTAGGTTCATGCTACGGCAGAGGTGCACCATTACGTTTCTGAGGCTCCTCACTTGAGGAGCTCTACACAACACCTAAACATTGATTTTCAGTAAGCTGAAAGGGCGACCCGATGATCAAACCCATGGCCTAGGTGTACAAAACTTTCATACAGCAAAAAAAAACAAGAATAATGTCCCGATGATTTCGGGTTAAGGAGCCCGTCATTCAGAAAATTCAGAAACAAAAAACACAAAAAGTGCTACCTTTATCGTAGCAGGCGTCTCTAACCGGGTAACCCGCCCGTTACCACCTGCATATCCACCCGCGGTTGACCGACGTGTACGTTAGGTGTTTGCAGAGCAGGTGGAGAACTTCATTGGGACTGATGAAATCGTCCCCCCTTTGGAGTTCGCGTCCTTCACGTTTTCGTCCTGGTCCGAGATATCGGAAGTTTGTGGTGACAGCCGTGTGTGGGGCGGCATGCACTTCGCGGTGAGCCTCACGCGACCTTGGTGGTGACGTGTAGTTCATCTTCGTCACAATGGCAGTAGACGTGTTGCCCAGGGTACCGTATCTATTTAGTGAAGACCAAGGCGACCGTAATTGTACCAGAGATACCCGTTGCATACGATATACGATACCGGTGCACACAGGATTTCTGATGATGTTCACTCTGTACCTCACCCAAAACTGACGTTCATAATCAATTGAAGTTCGACCCGATGACCATTACCCTATGCCCTGCCATATAGTAAACCCTTCTGGGGAACTCAACGGTTATTCAAACGATATTGGGTATTTCCTCGTCCGACAAAGCCCCGGTAGTCAGAATTATTTCCACTATAAAGTGTTTCCCCTATCGTAGCGGTTGTCCTTTGCCGCTGATTTCCCCTTTCCCCGCTTCTGATGTTTTTGCATGTTTCTCAGGATGCCGTTCCAGCGGGAGTCGATCTCTGCGGTGGCGGCGAGATGGCGGTGTCCATAGCCAGCTCAATCGCGAGACTCATTGATGGCGACGAAGGGGCTGCCGTGCTTAACCGGGATGTTGGCGAGCGGATGTTGCGGCCTCTCTGAACAGACTTGGCCTCTCTCAGCAGACTAGGTCGGTATGAACAGATATGATATATCTTGTTCTATCTGAGCAGGCGTGGTCGCTCTTAACAGGTTTTGTCGGTTTGAATATATTTGATAGGTCTGAACAAACTTGGTATGCCCGAACAGACTTTCGTCGGTCTGAACCGACCTTGTGTTTCTTAACAGAGTTGGCCTGTTGGATCTGATCTGGTCTGCCTTAACAGACCTCACCTCTCTGAGCAGACTTGGTCTGTCTGAACAGGCTTGATCTATCTGCACATACTAGTTTGCACAGACTAGTTCTCTATGAGCAGGTGTCGTTTCTCTGAGCAGATGTGGTCTACCGCAGCAGGCGTGGGTCTCTGTAAGCAGACTTGGCCGCTCTGAACGGATTTGATACTTCTGAACAGATTCGGTCTATTTTATCAATCGGTCTCTCTGGGCAGAATTGGCTTGTCTGAACAGAGTTGGACTCTACAGTTGGATTATCTGAACAATCTTGGTGACTGAGGACATATTTTGTCTGTCTTGCAAACGTATGGTGTCGGTTAATACATCCATCTATCCATCGAACGCTATATATGTGGTACATGCATCGGGATACCATGGATAAGTGGGTTGAGCGAACCCGAAACTTTCTATTGATTTCGCTGAGGTTGCTTTTGGGTACCAACAATGAGCGTCGACTGGCGTAGCATAGCTGGCGGGGGGGGATTACTAGAGTACCAACAGTGGGCACAGTTTAACGGCGGGTGTAGTTTCGCGAAGCTTCGGTAGCCGACAGAGTACAGTCGTGGTCCCTCTGTAGCGCCGGTATGTGTCAGTCGGTATTTATCGGCACTATAGCAGCAACACTGCCACTACTGGATTTTCCCATCAGTGCCAAGCAGTGTCACAGGCGCTATATAAAGCGGGTGACCGGCATTGTACCTTGACACATACTGCACTAGCGAGTACCCATATCACGCATTTGGCTTAGCTTGGCAGGTGCCACGGTATTACTAGAGTACCGATAGTGAGAGCATTTTGGGGCGGCTCAGCCGCCGATGATATCATTCTGAAATACCAATAGCGAGAGCAATTTCGCGTAGCCCTCGCAACATAGGGCCGCCCGTGGTTTGTTTAGCTCGTTGCCCTTTTCCAATAGGGCGAGTTTAACCCCGCATGGAGGGCACAAACAGTTTTGTCACAAACTACTCGGAATTAACGTGGGGTATTTCTGCAGTTCTAAAAGGGATATGACAATGTCGAGTAAATGCGAGGCCACTGGGTGGAGTGGGTTATACGCCGAAAAAATCCAGCGGCCCTCCTGGGACCCTCCCTCGACCGCCCGCTTGTTCTGCAAGTGACCAAGGCTATCGTAAGGGGGTCAGTTTTACGACGTCTATTTTCAGTGGCTCAGAGCCCTTTCCCTGAAATGGCTACAGCACGCTGTTTCTTTGCGGTCTTAGCCATTTGAGTTTTTCGAGTTTCGCGATATGCACCGCCGACATGGAGTGAGGAACAGATCGACTCGCGTGAGCAGCCAAAGCCCGTCGGCGGCAATGTGATACCCCTCCCACCTTGGCCTTGGTCAATTTCTATGATATCCACAACTATTTACAGGGGACCATAGTAATCAGGACCAAATTTGGTTAGTAAAAACAGTGGAATATATAGGTTTTTGTGTGTATCGTAGGTCCTGATTACTACCAGTTATGGTCCTCCGTAATAGGTGTAGTATATTGCTCACGTGTCAGTCGTTGTTTGTGCATGGGGTGAGGCCGATGGTTTTTTCAGGATTTCGGAATACCCTTTCACCGTATGGGTCGTGTAGACCAACAGCAAGTTCCAATTTTTCGAGAACATGGGGACCGTGGAGGTAGTAATGTGATGACCAAGCTGTCTGTACATTTCGGTCCAGGATTTAGAGTTCGGGTCGGAAATATAGTGGCCGTTAGGGTATCAATATGAGTACCAAACGATATTTAAAGATTTGTCGAGGAAAGTAGCATTCTCCTCGCCAACCGTTGGCCGAAGCGGCCCAAAGTAAAATAGTCGAGCAATTCTCGGTTCACCCAAAACAGTCCAAGACTACGGTAGGGGGGTTGCTTTGAAAAGGCGAGGCATGTTTGGCACATTTTGGAAAGGAACGAGAACCATTCCGAGGTTTGTTGGGATTGGACAATTGCTAATTTTCAGACACCCGGAGTCGCTCACCACGGCGACAGGAAGGGGCGGTCACTTTAGAGCTTGCGCGAGCGGCTACCCTCTTTATTTCTTTGTCGTCTTACGATTTTCTGGCTTTCGGTTTCGCGATATGCAAGGCCTCCGTGGAATTGTTTGTTTCGCCGCGCCAACAATATATGTGGTTTGTCTGTGTTTGAGCAAGGCACAGAGCCACTCACGCGAGTGGCCTATTCTGGGTAGTCAAAACGAGAATACCTCCCACCATGGCCTTGGTCAGTGGCCAAACCCCGATAGTGAAAACGTGGGTACCCCCCCAAACGTAGCCATGTTCAACCAACGCGGTTAACGATGGGGGTAGCGCTTTTTGAAAGAAGTACTTCCGTCTCACGGGGCTCTTTAACCTTGGAACGACGTAATATCGTTTGAAAGGCCATTTCTTTCAAACATCATTGTTCAGTATATGCCTAGGCCATGGAATCGTAACGTTCATCAGGTCGAACGTTCGGTGTTTCTCATATGTAAGGTTTTTGGTTATAGGTATATATATGTGGTGCTCCTCGAGTGAAGGCCACGAGAACGCGTAGGAGCACCTCTACCGTAGCATGCTTCAACAGCGTCAACACCTAACTCTAGGTTTTGTTCAAACCTCAAGTTTTTATGCCTGCCGGTGTAACGAGGCTTTTTTGTGTATAGCATGGAGTGGGTTTTTGTCCTTTCGGGGAGAACATTATTTTTATTTCCCCCGACGTTCGGTCGTGTTTGGAGATAGATACGGGCGGTATTACCTATTGCAAACACTCGACGTCTGGTCGTGTGAAGAGATTCGGGCGACATAACCTATTACAGAAACCAACGGCGTTTGGTCGTGTGGGGGCATACGGGTGCTATAGACATCTGTTACTGAGAGACCTCCGACGTTTGGTCGTGTCAGAAAATACAGGCGGTGATCGCCGGGTTACAGAGTCTCCCGACGTTTGGTCGTGTCAGAAGATACGGGAAGATCCGTGGAGAAAAAATTGTTTCCCCCGACGTTTGGTTGTCGCAGATAATGGTGGAGGCATAATAAAACATATTAAAAAACTCCGATGTTTTAGTCGAGTCTCAGTAAATGCGGATGCTATATACTTACTCCCGAGAGACCCCCGACGTTTGGTAGCGGGGGGAGATACGAGCGGTATAACCTATTGCGGAGACCGGCAGCATATTGCTCGTGTGGAGCTTCGAGCAAGAACGCCTTAGTGCAGAGGCAATCTACGACGGTTTGGTCGTGTTAGGAGGTCCGGGCGGCATAACCTATTAAAGGGACCGCCGACGTTAGGTATTGTGAAGAGATATGCCTGCGGTAAAATAACACCGCCGAAGTATGGTCGCGTGAGGTAGTAAGGAGAGCTACACAGCCGGGGTTCCATAAAAAATAGTTTTTTCATGATTCTTGGTTTTCATGAGTTATTGTTAGTTAAATCGGAGGGGTCGAATGGTACGGTACCCTTCGGAGGCCTTGTAATCCGAGACGACTGTAGGCGATAATAGTTCGGAACCCGGCTGGTATCATAGTAGGGAGAGAGGGACGGTAGAAGTGTGGGCGAGATACGCAGTAGATGGCAGGAGGCTGCGATGGGTGTATCTGGCCAAGGGGAGAAATCTCTCTCTCCCAAGACCCAGAAAAACGATAATACCAATGCAATTTTGAGTATATTCAATAAAAGTCTCGATACCGCTTGCTTGTGCAACACACCGAGTAATGGATTGTCCTATCGTAAATTTGCTTATTGAAGGCCCACCCGATTGATGTTTTCCAGTTTTCACTTTGAGCATACATAAGTTATTGTCGACGGAGAAATCAAACCGCTGGCGGTACATGGCGCGAGGTGTGCGGTCCGTGCTGTTAGTGCCATCAATTTCACCGATCTGGGACGTCTCGATCGTCACTACGTGATGAGTCTACACTATTGCGGGCGGCCACAGAAATCAGAAACCACGATAAATACTAAATCTTTGACACTACCGTAATATTTTTTACCACGTTTGGTCCTGATTACTATAGTCCCCCGTAATGGTCGATATTCCTACGCGTGGCTTGACAGTGCACGGAGGTCGAGGAGAAGTGGTCAGGCGATGGTTGCAGCGCTACAATCACGATGGTCATCAACCCGCCGCGTTACTCTCGCGAGCAGTAGCACATGGAATGCCTTCAGAAAAATAGATTGGCGTTCGATTATCACATCATAATCATGTCCATTGCCAACAATAGTGTGAGTATGTAGAACTGCAGTAGCGCGACGGGCAGAGCTTCTAACCAAGAGTTTACTTGTACCTGGTGACGGAGGCTACAATAAGGGGGTCACTTTTCAGGCTCGCGCTAGTGATGGCTACAATGGCTACAGCCTTCAGCAGTTTTTTCTGCTTTTCGGTTTCGTGATACGCACCGCCTACTCGGTTGGTTTTCGTAGCACCGCGCCAGCAGAACCAAATTGGGTCCGTTTTTGCGCGAGGAACAAAGCCACACACGGTAGTGAAAGTGGGGGTACCCCCCCCCCCCACCGTAGCTATGTATCTATTAGTAGCAAGGCGACGGACTGACGACAGACAACCACGATGGTCATCCAGCAACCACGATGCTCTTTCGTGCAGTAGCATATGCAGGTCCTGTAATAAGCGTGTAGCATTTCGCGCAACAGCTAATAATGGCTATTCTTATCGTTGTGATAAAAGAGACATGCTTACGCTTAACATCACATAATTATTCGCACCGTTTGTTTGCATGTGGTAAGCAGGTTTTTCTCTGGTGGTCAACTGAGAGACGAACCTCGTTAAATACCTATCATACAAAGCAACAGAAAAAAACTACAACAAACAATCAACCATGTATGAAACACAACAACCCCATAGAAGCAACTACCGCGTTGCCTATTAAAGAAACAGCACTATATGCATACCACCGCAAGCCCAAGGCAACGACGGCCTTGCAGCTTATAGCAGCAACAGCAACCCATGAATCACCACAATCTAACATACAATCATTGCCGTGCATCCTGTGGCAGCAGCGGCAACACACAGCAATACCCAGAAGCTACATGATCCCAGGTATCGAACACCGCAACGAGTTAAGCGGCGAGCTACAATAACGCAAATCACACAATCCCTGGACGACCCCAAAACAAAAAGTGCAAACCCCCTAAATTTAAAACAGAGTATCAAGCACACAAAATGCTCCACAACACCATATAAGCAACCGTAAAGTGCGAGACGACACGAAGGGAGAAGGATTAAGCACCATATAAAGCAAACGGCAAAGAATATATGCGACACGACACCAGAAAAAGTTGCACACCTAATACTCCACAACGCCACAAAACTATCCACAACAACAACGGCAACAAAGCCTGACATGTTGCAACGAGCGATAAACCACACACACCTTAGCGTACCCGCAGCATTACGGTAGACCTATGATTCCAAACCCTGGCGCGCAAGGCAATGGTTTGAGCGCCACACTCCTGGCCGCTTACCCGCACAGTTTCACCACCAATGAAACGTATCTCACCTACAACAATACAAAAAAAATAAAACAAGCCAGAAATAAACCCGTCGACCCCTATCAACCCACAAGACGCACCATAAGGGTGATGCACCCTAATGTCGACACATGCTACTAGTAGTACGGTAAAGGTGCACCGTTTCTTTTCTGAGGCTCCCCACTTGAGAAGCTTCATACCTCACCCAAAACCTTTTTTTTGAGTAAACCGACAGCGCAACCCGTTGACCAAACCCCATGCCCTAGGTATATAATATATTCACATTGCAATAAAAAAAAGAATGACATTCCGACTATTTTGGGTTCAGGAGCCCCGTTATTCACAAACGAAATTGTCCAAAAGTGCTACGTACCTCTATCGGTGCAAGCGTTTTTTGTGAAGCTCCTCTTTTGACGAGGTCCATACAGAGCCCCAACCCCGACTGTGATGATAACACAAGTGCAACCCTATGAGAAATCCCATGGCCTAGGTATACAAGGAAATATGCACAAGAGTAAAAAATTCAACAACTTCGGGCATTTTCTTCGGTTGAGGGCCCCCGTCACTCAGAGAAGTTATGGCCGAATCGTGATACCCATGTCGTAGCACGAGTCACAAACCATATCAAACCTGTGCCACTCCCTGTAGACCCGCGCCACTGTAGGGAAAACGACCATATTTTCTGAGGCTCCTCACTTAAGGGGCTCTGTGCTGCACTTACGTAAATGATTTTGACCCTGCCCGGAGAGCAATCTCATGGCCTAGGTACATCATAACGAATTAACCGTGTCAAACACAAATGACGTTCCGACGATGCTCTTAGTAGGTAGTTCCTCGGTTGAGGACCCCCGGCAGACAGACAAGCTTACGCCAAAAAGAGGTACAGTACCCCGATCGTAGCTGGAGTCCAAGCACAACAAATAGGTTTAGTCTGTAAACATACGAAAACAAAGTAATGGACAAAACGACGTTTATTTTGCAGTGAGAATGAGGCATGTCTGTGCCGGGGATATATCTGTGTCAGAGCCTAGGGTAGCAATCAGAAGTGAGCACCCCACCCCACGAGCAGTCTCGTGTGGGACTCGTCGCGTGGAGGCTGGCAAACGCACGCCGAACGCAAGCGAGTTATGGCTCTTGCAGATAACGTGAGCAGACATGAGATAGTTGCTGGATTGCTCAACCACGCCAGACATTTGATCCTTTTCTTTCCTGTATCATAGACGCCTAGAGTCGATACAGAGGTACAGTACCCCTATCGCAGCAAAGGTCCAAACAGAAATAAAACCCATCAACGCCTATCGACCCACAAACCAAAACGAAACCGACACACTCTACCAAACGAATCGTGAAGCGCAACGCCACGAATGCCATACGCCTGGCTGTATACCTGGAAACCCACGTCGCCAATCAAACCAATGCCACCTTTTTTCAATTACCTAACACACCTACCACTGACGAAAACCAAACTTGCCTCGAAACAACGCAATCAAATCCAGCATTCCCCACTACTGACAACTCCCTAGACCAAGCCCATGGTAGGGAGGGTACCCGCATTTTCACTACCGAGCATTGGCCACAGGTGGGAGGGGTGGCTTTGTGCCTCGCTCCAAACCGGACCCGAAACAATTTTTGTTACCGCTACGTAACGAAATCAACCATGTAGGCGGTGCATATCACGGATCCGAAAAGCAGAGAAGCTTCAGATTGCAAAGAATAGGGTGGCTATCACCAGCGCGAGCCCTAAACGTAGGCGGCCTACCTTACCCTCGGTGCTCCGTCTCTAAAGGGATGCGTGGTCGATGGTCCAACGACTAAGGCAGGCAACAAATGAGTGCCCCGCCTCTATCGTAGTCTCCGCCCCTAACCAAACAATCACAACGGTATTCGAACCTGCTCGCGCTCAATTCGCCGACCACCTCCCTCCGGTTTCGCATCGCACACACACAACACTGGGATGTTTTGTAGCTTCCCCAAATCCAGAGCGATTCCCAATGAAACATAAACCAAGGCTAACGTGAGGGGGGATACCTCCATTTTCACTGCCGGATTTAGGCCACTCGCACGATTGGCTCCGTACCTCATTAAAACCCAGCCTTGAAAATATGATTTTTTCAAGAAAAAATGAACGGACTGAAAAACATGTTCTACTAGAGCAAAAACATGCTTAAAACACGATTTTTTAGAGAAGCGAAACAAACAGTTCCTTTATGCGGTATATATAGGGATAGCCGGAAATCACAGAGAGGCACTATACGTGACTCTTCTACCGTGCCTTTGGTCCATGTACACAATTTACATGACTGGTGCTACGATAGGGGGGGTGTTACACTAATATACTATCATTTTCACTTCCTCGTTTAGGCCACTGGGTCATGTGACTCACTACCTCTCTCAAAATAGGAGATTGTTGTCTGTTTTGTTTGGCGCAGCGCGGAACCAACCTTCCCAAGGTGGTGCATATCGCGAAATCAAAAACCAAAATAGCGAAGGCAAAACAATATAGGGTAGTCACTCGTCAGAGTAGCTCTGATCGGCTGAATTAAGATATGACCTAAAGGTGCCCCCCCCACCGTGGCCGAAGTTCGTCCTGAAGCTGGAAACAGTACAGATGGCAGCAGCTAAAAAAGTGCTAGAATGCTCAACTACGACGAGTAATACAGTATTAAGAGCAGAACTGGGAATGTACCCACTCAAAACAAATAGAGACGTGAGGAAGTTGA
>JAYJMJ010206736.1:0-15977 GCA_036873875.1 Laminaria ephemera
ACGCCTTTCAGATTCCGTCGAAGTCGTCGCGTTTAGTGATGCAGATACGATCGTCGATCAAAACTGGTTGTCGGATCTCGTGACCCCTCTTCGCAACCCCGAAGTTGGCGCCTCGACTGGTAACCGCTGGTTCACGCCTGAACCGTCCCGAGATTATTCGCTGGTTCAGAAAGTTTGGAATGCCGCCGCCGTCGTCCAAATGTACTCCTACGATATCGCGTGGGGAGGTTCGCTGGCGCTACGGCGCGAAGTGATTGAATCTTGCGGTCTGGTAGAAGTCTGGAGCAGGACGTTCTGTGAAGACACGATTCTCTCCAAAGTCTTTATACGACACGGGCTGCGTTTGCACCGAGTACACAACTTGGTCGTCAACAATACCGAACCAGCGAACAGCAAAAACACCTTCCGCTGGATGGTTCGCCAACTGACAACCGTAAAACTACATCATGCTCGTTGGTCAGAAGTTCTAATGCATGGAATTCTGACAGGCATAACTTGCATCGTTGCACCGATCCTGTTTGTCCTCATGCTCCTATCAGGGCACATCGATGGTGCCATGGCAATCCTGAAGTCTTGGATGGTTTACCAAGTCGTTAACTTTGGCCTGTTGTGGATCATTGGCCGATCCAACCGCGAAATCCTAAGTAACCGTGTCGAGGGCGACGAGCAACAAGAAGAGCAGTTCAAACCTAGCTTAGCCGATGAAATTAAGGCAGCCTTGTTGACTCAGTTGCTGCATCCAATTGCCACCATCAAAGCCTGGTTCGCCAACCAAGTCGATTGGCGCGGTGTTCAATACGGAACTTTTGGAAGCAAGATTAGAGTCTTGAGTATTCCGGCAAGAGAGCCAACAATGAATAGCGAAAGGGTCGAAACTTTCGCTCCCAACATCTTGCCGATGCAACGAAACGGCTAGAGTCCAATTCAGTTTCTTACGGCGCTGCGAGCCAGCAGCAAGCATTGTTGAACAGCTGTCTCTGCACGGAATTGATCGCTCAGACATGCTCGCGAGAGCGAGGAGTATGCGTTGTCATTCGCGAGGCTGGCCTACAAAACAACACGCTGGCTCACACACGGTCGTCACTCACGATACTCACTCCATCGACAAGCCGTCGAGCAGGCGACGAAGCTTTTCCGGACTGCCGTCTTCATCTCCGCACAGCAGCCAATACATTAGTCCGGCGTCCGAGACATCGGCCTTTCCGTATTCATGAGCTTCAACGCGAGTGTAGAGCCACTGTAGGTCATTATTCTTGTGATCACGCATCCAGTGCCATGGTGTAAAATCTTCCTTCGAATTCCACAACACATTCGGATCCCAGTCGCCATTCTGATCCTTGATTCGCTTGTAGTTCAGCTTTCCGCCACTAAGCTCAATCGCTTCTGCCAAAGTGCGGTGGCGATCGCGGCGCAGATGTTCATCGTTGTAGCCACTGTGAGAAAGCACGTAGACGTGCTCCATTGAATCGATGTGGCCATTGGCGACAACTTTCTCAACGACCAGATAGAAGAACTCGGCCGGTCCCATATGAAGAAAGTAAAGTGGATCATCAGTTGTTGATTTCCCAATTTCACTTGCCAAATGATCGATCGCTTCGTTCTTCTTTTTGGCAACATCAAAGAATTGCGTTTCAGCGAATGACCATCGTTGCCGACTGCCTTCGATCCCAATCATCATTTGATTCTTGGAATCGGGGCCAGCAGGCGCGTCGATGAAGTTATTGTAAGAGAAATGCGTCAAGGCAGACTCACTACCTTTAGCTTTGACAATCGCCAGCGTGACCGGGGTTGCGCCCCAATCATCTGGATCACCGGTTGGCCATTTGTGCTTATTGTCTGGCTCACTGTTTCCATCCGCACTAATTGCGATTCGGTTTCCATCATAAGGTCGCCACTGTTTGGGCTTAGTCAAAACGTCGACTTTGCCAGACTCACCAGTGCCGGGCAGTTTGAGTCGCTCTACCGATGTAAGTTCTGTCGAACCGCCTCGCTCTGAACAGCCAGAAGCTGTGTAAACATAATCTCCAACAATAGCGAATCCAGAACCGTGTCGTCCCACAGCCAAACTCGGCCAGCTGGACCACTCTCCACTTTCTAAATCCAGCGCCTCGACTTCATTGTGAGCTAAATCCTGATCCGTTTCCCCGCCTCCGACAACCAAGGTGCCATCGTGAACAAACGCCATATTGCCAGCCCGAGGAGTCGGTAATATTGGAGACTCGGCAAGCCAAGCTTCTGTTTCAAAATCAAAAACGTTGACAGGTTTGACAGTCAAGCCAAACAGTTGACCGGTCGCCTGCGATGTAGTTCGTCCCGCCGGGGCATAGAGCCGATTGCCGTCAATGACCGCTTGGAAATGATCTCTGGCATTGGGAGCATCCTTAAGAATCCGCCATTTCCCGGTGGCTGGATCATATTCATCGAGCCACGACCTAAAACCACCAACGTGCCCATCTGTGATCCCTCCAACGATGTAGATCTTGCCATCTCGCAAAACGGCTCCAGCTCCACCGCGCCGGCGATCCACAGGAATGGGATGTAGAAACTCGAATTTATCTTCGGCAGGATTGTAGGCAACAACACGCTCCACTGGCTTCTCTTTTGGAAATGGCCCAGTCATCGCACCGATGAGGTAGATCAAATCGTTGTGGACGACTGCTTGAAAGTGATGAAGCTCAATTGGCGATTCCGATTTCTTCGTCCACGTATTTGTTTTCGGATCAAAGACGTCGACGGGATTAATGCGGCGACCGCCGATGAGATAAATTTTGTCTTTGAATGACACAAACGCTGCTTCGTGCCGGGCCGTCGGGCTGCCGGTCGCCTCAACCAGCTCCCAAGTTTTGGGGGCCGCCAACGGAGTGACGTTCGACAGCGCTGTCGTTATCGGCTCCTGACAACCAAGTGCTTGATTCACAAAACATGTGCAGGCAACGATGGAAACAAGAAGAAATATTTTGTTCGGAGAGAGCATTGAGATCAAATCTTATTGAGTTGTAAGGAAAAGAGCATTCACTACCCTCTGGCAGCTGATTCCTTTTATCCAATTCTCTATCAACTCACATAATTTTGAATCGCGAAAGCAATGTTTCTTGGCCAAATCTGTGTATACATTTACAGCTGAATTGTGGGCCTGAACGGGCGAAAAACGCAAAAGACAAAGGGATTTAAACCGCTCGCTGGTCAGAATTCCCCATCGAATACAAGCACGAATCACAAGCGAGTGAACCTGTCACGAATGTCCACTCGCTTGCGCTTCGTGCTTGTATAAGGCAACTCATAATGTTTGCGAAAAAAGAATCGCAGTCCAATCGTCGCGATGAACGCGAGCTCACAACCAAACTATAGCGAGAGTGTCGACTCGATTTGCTTGGCAAAGATTCCCATCTGAACATGATGCGGATCCTGAGCTGAAAGGCTGTCCAGCAATTGTGCAAACTGCAGGCCTTCGATTGTTAACACAGCTGAAGCTTGGCCTTGTGGTAAACCGCGAGCGATACTGAATCCATTGGACAGCAATCCTGCCAACGTCCACTGTCCGCCACCAGGACCCAAAACATCAAGTCCAATCGTGACTTCACGATCCATCGGCAGAGACATTCGAGAAAGAATCGTTTCCGCTAATGCGCCAATCCGATCAAGCTCATCTTCGAACCAATATGCGACTTGCGGCTTTTCAGGTCGTTGCTTGCCCCACTGGTTCGCTTTGCCGAACTCAATGAATCGACGAACCATCGGTTCATCAACAGTCGGACATTCAATGTGCCCAGCCCATTGTTCGACATTCTGTTTATCAAAATTTGGATCGCTTGTTTCGTAAGACTCATAGACGCGAACGTTGTCAAAAAACGCAGTCGCGAAATCGCTATCTGCTTCACGTCCAGCATCGGCTCCGGAAAACTCAACGCCCTGTGAATTAAAGTAGCCGTAACAGTACTGCAACAATTCATCGGCCGTTGTGCACTTGTCTGGCGATAAGTGAAACGTCTTTCCGTGTGCAGCCGGTGTACAAACAATATGACTGATAACCGAAGCCACCCAATCAACAGCGACAAGGTTGCGAGGCTCGTTTCCTTCAATCGGAAGCTTGAGCGGAGTTTGAATGACTCCGTTTTCATCTCGTTCTTGATGCGGGACCAAAAGATCCAACAACCGTAGATACAAAAACAAACCGTGATAAGTTGAAGTGTATCCGGTCTTGGAATCACCAATGATGACAGCCGGTCGATAGATCGTTGTGCTCTTGAATCCCTCTGCTGAACGAACCAACTTCTCTGCAGCAAACTTACTACGCTCGTAATCGTTTCGAAACTCTTGTTCGCATGCGAAATCACTTTCCATCACAACGCTATCTCGACGTCCGCTCACATAAGCTGTCGACACGTAATGAAAGTCTTCGATTTCCGCGCGTTTTGAAAACTCTAAAACGTTCCGTGTTCCAAACTGGTTTGTCAGAAATGGTTCGTGCTCGGGTGACACCGCTTGAAACTTCAAGATCGCAGCGTTGTGGATGACTTCTTTGCAGTTGGCTTTGATCCACAAAAATTCGCTGTTGGAAAGTCCTAGATTCTCTTCGCAGAGGTTGCCTGAAAAGATGACTGGACGTGGCAAGCATTGGCCAAGCTCGGCTTCCCACATCTGGAGAATCGACTCAACTCGCTCTCGCTCGCTGAGACTTTTCGACGGGCGAACGATCAGCGTCAAACGCTTGCCTTTGAGCAATAGATCGCGCAGTAGATACCGGCCAACCAGTCCAGTGGCTCCCGTTAACAGCGTATACTCTCTTTTCGCTTGGGTTTGCGAACTGCAAAATTCCGGCACAGTTGCCTCTTCACGTTGTCAATCTAGGAAGCCCTTACAAAAAGGGCGAATTACAATAAGTCAGCAGTCTCGGGCAAAGCAAGTGTAAGCAGTTAGCCAGCAAACACTTACGATTATAATTAACGACTCTCGGCGGACGGGCTCAACAATGAGATGTCACAAAATAAACTAGGTAAATTGTTCCCTCAGAGCGTCATCCACTCGAAGGGGAGCCATTATGCTTGAAATACGGACCACTACAAATGACAGCAACCCAAAAACAAATCCTCTCTCAAAACTCAGCTTTTGATCGATTCAGGATGATTCATTCAGAGGCTGGGAATTTAGCTGTAGGCCGAACTCAAAGCTTGGAAACGTTAGCTTTGAATTCCAACCTTTTCTCGATCGCGACGTCAAAAGCAAGGAATTGCGTGACAATGGTTCAATTCGGCATGCTGGTTGTTGCGATTCTGGGCATGTTGACGGCGGTTCCAGCTGCGTTCTCACAACAATCGGCTGCCCAAACTAGTTCACCGAATGAGACAACCGGCGATCAAGCCACTTTTGAGATCAACACTGGCGGCTTAACACAAGATGAACTCGATGCTGGTTGGATTGCCCTGTTCGACGGTGATTCGCTGTTTGGGTGGAAGCCCGAATCGAAAGCCAACTGGCATGTTGAAGATGGAGAGATCCGTGTCAGCTCAGGTGAGCGAGGCCTGCTTCGCACAACTTCTCAGTTCGACAACTACACATTGCGATTGAAATTCAAAGCTCCGAGAGGAACCAATAGTGGAATCTTTCTACGGACCAGTCCCAAACCTAAAAAGCCCGGGGAGGGCGGTGATTGTTACGAGTTCAATATCGCCATGCCCGCGCAAAGCCCTTTCACAACGGGAAGCCTAGTCAACCGAATCAACCTTTCCAAAGATACCGAGATCGTAGACCTCGATGAAGGCTGGCACACCATCCAAGTTCGCGTAGCGGGCAACAAGGTTAGCACATGGGTCGACGAAAAACCGATGGTTCAATACACCGATCCAAAGTCACTGGGCCGAGGTTTTATTGGACTGCAGCTGAACTCTGGCGAAGTTGCATTTAAAGACATTTTCATTCAGCCCCACGGTCCTGAACCCATCTTCAATGGAAAAGATCTTACTGGTTGGAAAACAGATTTGAAGTTGGCAAGCAGTTTTGCAGTGACCGACCAACAGGAAATGCAAATCATCTCCGGAAGCGGACAAATCGAAAGCAAAGAAACGTATGGCGACTTTGTCTTTTCAATGAAGTGCCAGACCAACGCGATCGGCCTCAACTCAGGAGTCTTCTTCCGCTGCATCGTCGGCGACAAAATGAACGGCTATGAAAGCCAGATCCAAAACCTATTCAAAGAAGACGACCCGACGAAACCAGCGGACTGTGGCACTGGCGGTATCTTTCGACGAACCGTTGCCCGGCGTGTGAATGCGATGGACAACCAATGGTTTACCAAAACGATTGTGGCCACAGGTCCGCACATCGCTGTATGGGTCAATGGTTATCAAGTGACCGACTGGACTGACCAACGGAAGCCCAACGAAAATCCGCGCAAAGGCCTGCGGACCAAGCCGGGCACTATTATTTTCCAAGGCCACGATCCGACAACTGACATTCTCATCAAGGATATCAAAGCTAAAGAGATGTCGCCACGCAATCGATAGGTAGTGAGGCATCGCGTGCGTTGCGGTCGTGGGCAGATGCGCCTCGCCGTTTTAGCGACAGCGACTTACCCCAAAATCCAGTCCGTGGGACGATCCTGCCTGTCATTTTGCGAAAACCTTGCGCCAACCGAACTACGGCTTCTTCAACAACGTGTACATGGCACGAAAATTCTCATCGAGATCAAAGTGCTTATCCAAGCCCAGTGCTTTTGAAATCTGATGGGAAGACTCGGTATCGTCTTTGTCGAACTCGATCACTTCAAAACCGGCATCCGTAAAATCGGTTTGTGCAAACGGGCTTCTTCCATCAGACCAAGTCTTATATCCATCGCCGGGCTCAGTTCGTCTCGGGTGCAAGTTGTAGATCATGAAAAAGCCCCCCGAATTCAAACGATCAAAAACCGTCTTGATGAATTCTTGGTCGCTAACGCCTAATGAGATCATACGACTTGGCTTCACCTCTTGAGCTGGGTGAATGTAGCCTTTTTTCAATGTATTCTTTGAGATGAATAGGTCGATGCGACTGCCCACACTCTTGGAAACGATCTCGTCAACGGGAAAACTGCCAAAGCTCAGTCGCACTCCACCAACCCGGTCTTTAACTTGCCCCTCTTCAATTCGAGCAACGGCACCTTGATCGCTCGATTCACGGTATAAAGATTTCAAATAGAGATCGACGTCGATTCCATACGTTTGCGCACCGCACAAAGCCATCGCGCGCAAATGGCCAATCGAGCCAAATCCAAAATCGACAACTTTCTTATCTTCCAAGCTATCGAGTCCCGCCTGTCCCACCAAATCGAGGGCTCGAACGAAAGCCAGCGGTGAACCATATTTCGTAAAGTAATACTCTTCGTCACTGACCATCTTTGAAACATATTTTGGCTTTTCAGTTTCCGCTAGTTTCTCATACTCTTCGTCGGAGAGATAAGCAGATCGTTTAGGGCGACCATCTTTGAGCGCAAAGACAGATCGCTTAGTCACTGGTGGCAACTCTGCTACTTTTGAAAGAAATGACTTCGCAATATTGCTTTCTACAACCTGCATCAGTTTCTCGGCTTCAGCATTCATTCGAGCAATGGCATCACTGGCCGTCTTGGCTTTTGCCTTGCGATCCAATTTCGCTGCTGTGTTCCAGAACGCCTCGTCCATCGATGGAGAAAACTTCTCTAGCAGCCGCTTCATCTGCTTCGTTTTTGCCACAACGACCGGATCCACCTCGGAACGTTGTTCCACCATTTCTGATCGAGTCACCATGTAAGCAAACATCTCTGCTTTGTCTTCTTCAACGCCTGCAGTGGAATACTTATTAAAAAAGCCTGGCGTTTCAAACGTAATCAGGCCTTGAGATCCGTCTTTATAAACCCTAATTCCGCCATCACCATATTCGAATTCAGGATCGTTTAGCGCAGCCCAAGATTGATCCTTGTACACTTTCCCGTCGTCTTTCAAATCAAACAGGTGAAAGAATTCATGGTGCACGACATGACGCTGGTAAGACGGCGAAAAACTGCCTTTCTCAACATCATAAAACATGATCCCATCGGTTCGGAAACCGGGAATAGCCGAGCGGAACTGACCGTCATAACTAAGCCGTTTGCACAGTACGATTTTCTTTAGACCACAACGCTTGGTGAACTCAGGAGGATAGAGGCTGAATTCCGATAGAAACAGAGGCAAGTAAGCATCCACTTCAGTTGAATCAACACCAGCAATTTTGTTTGCTTCAGGTTGGAACTCATGTCCAGCAAGCGACAGTTCAACGTCGTACTTTTTCTCAAACTCGGCGACTTCCGTTTTGTATTTGGTTTCAGCAACGCCTTCGGTGCCATTTTGGGCCATCGCCGATTGGAGCGAATGAGCGACGAAAAAGGCAACCCACAATCCAAACAAAAAAGCACACCTCATTTTCGCCTCCAAAGATTCTTCCATCTAGCCAAATTGCCAGTAGCAAAGAGCAGTCACAATCACCACGCCAAGCAAGTTCAACACAAACCCTTCACGGACCATATCGCGAATAGCAAACCGTTCAGACCCAAACACGATGGCATTGGGCGGTGTTGAAACGGGTAGCATGAATGCAAAACTAGCACTCATTGTCGCCGGCACCATCAAGACTAGCGGATCCATTTCAGTCGCGATCGCCGCCGCTGCGAGAATCGGCATCAGTAACTGAGTCGTTGCCGTGTTGCTTGTAATCTCGGTTAAGAAAGTCACTCCAACGCAAATCGTGAAAATCAAAGTTAACGTTGAAACTTGCCCTAATCCAGTCAAAGAACTTCCCAACAGCACACTTAGACCCGAAACATCAAATGCTTTGGCGATGCAAATCCCACCTGCAAACAAAATCAGGATTCCCCAAGGGACTGTCTTAGCCGTCTCCCAATCTAAGAGACGTCCTTGAATCGATTTTCCAACAATAGTGGAATCCGATGCCAGGGGCTTGCCATTTGGAATGACAAACAGAGCAATCGCCGCGAGCAACGCCACGCTTGCGTCGTTCGCTTGAGTCAATCCAAACCACTCACTCCATCCTCCAAACGGTTGTTTGCGTGTAATCCAGAGCAGGGCAGTGATCGCAAAAACAATCAAAGTTCGAGACTCTTCGACGCGCCATGCTCCAGCCTTTGGAAGTTCGATGGCTTCGACTTTGCCAAGCTTTCGCGTCAACCACCAACCCGTTAGTGGAAGCATGATCACGACGAGCGGTATCGCCCATTGCATCCATTGGAGGAACGAAACTTCTTTTCCAAACTTGTCGGCATAGACTTCCATGAACACCAGATTCGGTGGCGTACCGACAGGAGTGCCAATGCCACCCACGCTTGCCGCGTAAGCGATTCCTAGCAACATCGCAATTTCCAAATCACGATTTCTGGCTTGATCAACGACCGCCAGCGCGATTGGCAACAACATCAAGGTGGTTGCCGCATTGGAGATCCACATGCTCAAGAAGGCAGATGCAGCCATGAACCCGAACACTAACCGTCGGCCACTTCCACCGCCGAACAAAGTGACCATGTAAATCGCAATGCGTCGATGGGCGTTGCTTTTCTCCATCGCTTTGGAAAGCAAGAAACCACCAAGCATCAATAAAACCAAGGGACTTCCGTAGGCCTGCCCCACTGTTTTGGCATCCAATACTCCGACCAGTGGAAACAACGCGATGGGTAACAGAGAAGTCGCAGCAATCGGTATCGGTTCAGTCACCCACCAAATGGCAACCCAAACAGTAATCACCGCCGTCGCAACAATCTCCACAGGCTGACCTGTCGCCGCCAAGTAACCGCCGATCAGCAACGCGATCGCTGGCCCCATCAATAAGTTGAAGACTTGCTTGGTCAAATTTACTCGCTTGCAGGGTCCGCGAAATAGCGTCTTAAAAACCCAGTATCACTATCCAACGATGCGATGCCTAGTGCATTGTTACCGCTAAATGTTCGGGGTTGAAATATTAGTCGTTTAGATGATAGCCTCGGTTCATGCCAAGAGAGCCGTGGCTACCGTCAAAACGTCTTAGCCTGAAATTTAACAGTAACAATGCTCTTGTGGTTCGTCCCAACTTGTAAGGAGTGCGAGTTTTTTGTGACATCCGGAAGTCTTGACGACTTCAACTACCAGCAATATCAATTCGGACGCGACACTAGCCACTTTTCCATTCGGCTTTAGGATTCGCTACACTGGCTTGCAACTCGAATTTCCTCAGTAACTCGCAATCGCACCAGACTTCATAAAACATGTCACTTACTTTCATCGTCATTGCAATCTTTACTGGAATCCTTCTTCTAAACCTCTTCCTTTCGGCCTACGTATTGCTTCTCGGTGCGCGATGGGCAAAAGCTGACCACCCTTCATTTCGCCAATCGTTCACAGCAATGACGTTGATAGTTGTCGCTAGCGCGAGTTGTTCCGTCTTGTTTTTGCGGATCAATCGAGTCGGTGAGGAAACAATCTATGAAGCCATCTTTGAAACAGTCGTTCAATTTGCAATTCAAATCGGGATCATTGGTTTGACTTTTCGAATTTCGTGGCTCAGATCAATCCAAGCTTGGCTACCAACAATGCTCTTTGGAATAGTCTTCGCCGTTGGCGCTCTACTTCTACTTCCTTTCGTCGGAACAGCATACTTCGTTCCCACCAACGGGATGGCGCCAACGCTACTGGGCAACCACATGACGGGAAAATGCAAACAGTGCGGTGAAGACTGTTACGGCAGACACCGGCCAAATGAATCAGCTAACTCAAGAACTTATCCAGACGATCTCATCTGCGAAAAATGGCACCATACGAATCAACTTAATTTTGTCGGAGAGGTAGGGGAGGGCGATCGCATTTACTCCGTCAGCTTTGCTTCGCCACAACGTTGGGATATCGCAATGTTCAAGTATCCCGCCGACCCAAACCAAAACTATGCGATGCGAATCATCGGGCTACCTGGTGAAACGATCCATATCGAAAAAGGCGCAGTATTTGCCAACGGCGAAAAACTCACACCGCCAGATTCAATTCAAGGAATCAGCTGGCAAGACGGGCATCCGGGATTCGGATCCATAGCTCACGGTCACAAAGACAAACCCGCCGTTTTGGCTTCAGACGAATACTTTGTGCTCGGCGACAACACCGCTGGCTCAACCGACTCGCGATTTTGGAACGAAGGGGCGCCTGGGCACAACACATTTGCCGTGCCTGCTTCTCATATCAAAGGAGTCATCACAGGTATTTACTGGCCGCCGAGTCGCTGGCGCTCATTTCGGTAAAGAACTAGATCGGAATCTGTCGGCTCTCGCGAAATTCATCAAGCTCTCTTCGGAACTTATTTAGCGCGATGTTCATCTCGTTCAAAGTTTGTGTGTCCTTGATGGCGTCGTAATACTTGACTTTCTCAATCAGTTTTTCAAGTTCGAAACACCAATAGATCGTCATCAACGGATTGATCCACAACTCGCTTCCGAACGTTCGCTCTGTTGAATGCACATCTCCGTAGTCACCTTTGACAGCGCTAACAATTGAATTGGAAACAATACTCGGCCGCGTTGGCGTCATCTGATTGGAATATTCGACAGCCTCGACATAGTCGCGACCAGCGGCCATTTCTTTAAGGACTTGAAACGTTCCCAGGTAGCCACCTTCGCGCGCAATCTCAGCCACGTTTTCGAGAAAACGAAAATGAGAAACACCATGGAAGTGGTCAATTCCAAATCCAACGCTGAGCAGAAAACACTGGTCAACTGCACACTGATGAACTGCTGCCATCGAAGTCATATCTTCATGCGGGGTACCCAGCCCTTCCTCGTCGCCAAACATCAGACTGTCAGTCCCACCGTCGACCAAAATGATCGTGTCGATGTTGTGTTGATCGACAATGTAGTCGTATGCTTCCTTGAGGGGCTGAACGCCGATTCCAGAGAATCCATAAATCGGAGCGGTGGAATCCTTTGATTCCAACCACTTCTTCAAATGCTTTTCGGGAAAGTAATTTCGGCGAATCAGCTCGGTGTCACTGCTTTTGATATCGAAGCAACCGCGGCAGACTTCTTGGGAAGACGTGTCACGCAAAGTTGTAAATGAGAAGTT
Organism: Laminaria ephemera; assembly: GCA_036873875.1. Classification (NCBI taxonomy): domain Eukaryota; class Phaeophyceae; order Laminariales; family Laminariaceae; genus Laminaria; species Laminaria ephemera. The sequence continues at coordinate 12,075 of JAYJMJ010206736.1, forward strand.
CGCCAAGACAACATTCTTGCCTTGAGCGTTCAAGCGAGACCAAACAGGGATTCCACTGTAGATATCGAATCCACCACCGGCTCCAGCAAGGAGAATATTCTCGGACGATTCAAGGCGATCAAAAAATGGAATGCGATCAAGTTGCATAGCAGGCTCGAAGTGATGAAGACAATGTTGGGCACAAGCAAATGACTACAGATGGCGTCATGATACCGACAGAATGGAATAGACAACAAATGGCAGAACTGGTTCAGGTTTCTTTGGAGGACGGGCCGCCTAGGGATCAGTCAAAGCAGTCCCGCCGTTGAATTCGCTGTACGGCAAAGCAATGGGTAGGCCGGACCAAGAAGCAACGCGACGACACTCCGTCAATTTCGCGCCATTACCGGAAAAGTGCTGCGTTTGGATCGGCCTACTTCTGACTCAAGGCTATCGGCAAAACGGCTAGTTGTTGAAGAAGGATACAAAAAAAGAACCGCAGTAATCACTACGGTTCTTTGAGTTTCTATATTGGAACGGAATTCAGATTCCGCATTTACTTAAACCTTCTTAGCGGCGGCCTCTTCTTCAGCCTTCGCTGCCAGAACGACATCCTCTTCCACGTATCCACCGGCTTCCAAGATCTTGGCGCGAATCTCTTCGCACACATCTTTGTTCTCTCGCAAGAAATTACGAGCTTTCTCTTTACCCTGACCGAGGTGAGTCGTACCGTACTTGAACCACGAACCGCTTTGCTGAACGATCTTGTGGACTTTACCTAAATCAAGCACATCACCTTCGTAGCTGATACCGTCAGAGTGCATCATGTCAAACTCAGCAATACGAAACGGTGGAGCGACTTTGTTTTTGACGATCTTCGCTTTGACACGCTGACCGACTTGAACGTCGCCATCTTTAAGAGCACCGATACGTCGGACATCGATACGAACCGAAGAGTAAAACTTCAGAGCACGACCACCGGGAGTCGTTTCTGGACTGCCGAACATGACGCCGATCTTTTCACGAATCTGGTTAATGAAGATCGTGCAAGTCTTACTTCGAGCAATCGCACCGGTCAGCTTTCGCATCGACTGGCTCATCAAACGAGCTTGCAAACCAACGTGTGAATCTCCAATTTCGCCTTCAAGTTCTCGCTTGGGAACCAAAGCCGCAACCGAGTCAATAATGATCACGTCGACAGAATTTGATTTGACCAACATCTCGACGATCTGCATCGCCTCTTCACCACTACTTGGCTGCGAGACAAGAAGCGTGTCTAGAGAGACGCCCAGCTTTTTGGCCCAAGTCGGATCGAAAGCGTGCTCAGCATCAACCATCGCACAGATGCCGCCGGTCTTTTGAGCTTCGGCAACAGCGTGCAAAGCAAGCGTCGTTTTACCGCTGGACTCAGGACCGTAGATTTCGATGATCCGTCCACAAGGAAGTCCACTACCACCGAGAGCCATATCTAGGGCCAACGATCCAGTTGACACACCGCGAATGTCGCTCTTGAAATCATTGCCAAGAGTCATAATGGAACCCGAACCGAACTGCTGTTCGATTTGCTCGACCGCAGTTTTCAAGTGCTCGTTGTCGTCGAGCATTTTATCGGAAGCAGCAACTTCTGTTTTCTTTTTGCCTGCTTTTTTTGCCGACTTGGCAGGTGTCTTTGCTTTAGCCATCGTTTTATCCATCTCGATAGGTGAAGAAGTTTTTTTTGCAACCTGTTCTTTGACAGGAGTTGGTTTGCTCGTCGACTTGGGAGCCAGCGTGCCTGACGCAGCGCCGTTCTTGGCGGTCTGCGTTGTTGTCTCTTTGGTCGGTAATGCCTTTTCCGAAACTGGTTTTGCAACCGATTTGGCGGGCGTTTTAACAACCGCTGTTTTGGTCACATTTTCTTTGACCATCGCTTTTGCAGCAACCGGTTTTACTGCAGGTGCTTTGGTCACATTTCCTGTGGACTTTGTTGCAGTTTTTGTGGCAAGTGTTTTAGTAGCGCCCATGAATATAGCCTTTCAAGCAGTAGTCGTCTTTCCTGTTCGTTCAATTGGTAACAATCAAACTCAAGACACCGCCTAAAGACTCCAATCATCGAAGTCTTACTCGTCACTCGCAGACTTAATTTATGGCTGCGAATTAACCTTTTCAAGTGCCTTACACCCTAGTATTCGCCGGATGGCGGACACGTCTGGTCACAGCGATCCATTTTTCTGTGAAAAAGTTCTCTGGCAGCGATTTATCACCACAAACGAGAACATTCCAAAGAATCTATGGAGAACAATCTATTGCGAACGAGTTCATCAGCAAATCTAAGCAGGCGTCTTGGTACACACTGGGTAAACATCAACCAGGCAAGTATGAGAAAATAACAACAGCTGACCGAAACTGAAAACCAAACTCCATCGAAGTCGTTTCCCTTCTTCGAAAACACTCCAGCGAATGGGCCAACCGCTTGGGTTAAACATCCGTTCGGTTAAACTTTCGCTTTGGCTTCCGATAACTTTGCCTTCTGAAAAATAAGCAACCAAACCGTTACGCTTGATACGCCCAATTAATTCGACTAATCAGCGGTCTTTCTTCACTCAATCATCACCTCAAACCAATACTGTACAAATAAACACTACCCAATTGCAAGTACCCATCCACATGCTTGCATTTCCGAGGAAAACGCCCCAAGATAAGAGCAATGGAATTCCACTTTTACGACATGATGTCTTTTATAAGTATGTTGGACGTCGCGGCCTAAACGTTGTCCAAATCGCGCTCGCCTCGGACAATGCGGATTATCTCAACGCCATCGCCCAGCCCTCGAAAGAAGATCACGTAACTACCGCAGCTGAAACTGCGACACAGCCCATGATTCTTGGATGTTCGACGCTGGCCCATTTCAGGATTCAGCGCCAACGTTTGACACGCCGCTTCGATCTTCTCTACCCAGCGGTACGCTGCCTCTGGCTTGTCCCGTGCGATAAACTCTGAGTTCTCGTACAAATCGGACGACGCCAGCTTGGAATATCTGACTTTCGCCATTATGACTTCTGTTCTTCGATGGCTTTGATACGCCGACGAGCCTCAGCATAGACCACATCGCCATCAATCCCTTCGCCGCGATCCAACTCGTCGATTCCAGCTTGAATATCCGCGTGCAGCGTTTCGCGCGCAATCACCAACCGAATGCCCTCATTCACAACTGCTTGTTCGTCTTGAAACTTTCCTTGTGCAATCAACTGCTGCACTTGGTTTCCGTAGTCGTTCGGGATATCTGTGCTCATACCGTCCTCAGGGTTTGGCGACGTCCAACATGGTTTTTACGCAAGGGCCTTCTGCACACCTTCGATGTGGTGCAGGCCTCGCTTCCATTATACAATGTATCCTAGTTCAATCCACCTTCGCTTCGGTTGCGTCGGTGTCGTAAAAACCTTCCGTTGAGCGACGCAGTGGACACGAAGCTTCAGACGCAAATCGAACACGTGCTTCGCTGCACTTCCAAAGACAACCTTGTTCGTTGTGCTCTCGCGCGTCACGGTTGGGGGAATACTGACGGCGGGTTTGGTGCAACGTACAGCACCGATCTCGACGACTATGATCGTCATGTCGACAACATCTCCATTCCGCATGGCAACGTGCGGCTGTATGGCCACTGGGGCCTTCCAAATGGATACGAACTGCAAATCTCGGAAATCGAATACCTCGCGCAAGTTTCTCAATTCTTGCAAAACGCAAATAGTGACTTCAACGTATCGCCTCTCGAATCGCTGCGGCACTCTTTGCTTCCCGATGGCGCGTAGCGTCGCCCAACATGGGGTTTACGCGGAACCGCGGTTTCTTCATTGGCGCGTAGCTTGTTTGCCGCATTGCTCGCTACGGTGATGTGTTTAGGTCTGCCACGCCGCAGACATCGCCTCTTTTGCAACGGGCATTTGA
>JAYJMJ010206950.1:0-15973 GCA_036873875.1 Laminaria ephemera
ACCTATGCGGCCTCATGTTAGCTTTAAAGAAGAAGGAAATAATCAATACCGTAATTGGGCAACGCTTTTCAGAGATCACAAGGTAAAGCTGGTAATAGAGTGCGATGCACATACCGTAAAAACCACTTGGCCTATTGTTCCTTCTACAGCCTCAGGTAGTGATGAAGGATTTGTAAGAGATGATGTAAATGGAACTGTTTATGTTGGAGAAGGATGTTGGGGAGCGCCTGTAAGATCTAACAATGATAAGAAAAAATGGTCTAGAGCGTGTGGGAGTTTTAATCAATTTAAATGGATTTTTGTTAATTCCAGTATGATCGAAATAAGAACTATAAAAGTAGATAATGCAGATAAAGTAGGTCAGATAAATGATAATGATCCCTTTACCGCTCCTGCAAATTTAGATGTTTGGCATCCGTCTAGTGGGAAAGTTGTAAGGATTCTAAAGTAGAATTTAGGAGTAAGCGAGTGTTTTATTCCGTTCACTATTTTGTGAACGGATAAGAGTGATTTTCTTATTAGGCTATTTTACTCTCTTTTGATTTTGTGTGACAAATGCTTTCCAGCTAGAAGCCTTCGACTTTTCTTGTCCTCCTTGAAAATAGTGACAGATCGCTACGCCTAACGCATCAGTAGCATCCAACATTTTGGGAGCCTCTTTGATTTTTAATAATCGGACGATCATATCCGCAACTTGCTCTTTACTAGCTTTACCTTTTCCAGTCACCGCTTTTTTTACACTTAGCGGAGCATATTCAGCGATAGGAACATCTCTATAAAGTGCTGCAGACATCGCTACACCTTGGGCACGCCCAAGTTTGAGCATAGACTGTACATTTTTACCAAAGAAAGGAGCTTCCAAAGCAACTTCATCTGGGTGATACTCATCAATAATACTCAAAACACGTTCGAAAATTTTCTTTAGCTTAAGCGCATGATTGTCATACTTTTTTAGGTGAATGACACCATATTGTATCAATCTAATGTCCGATGAAGAAAAAACTTCAATTAAACCGTACCCCATAACACTAGTTCCGGGGTCTATACCTAAAATAATTTTGCTCTTTGGAGAATTAGACATTACTTGCAATATATTGGAATTTACGTTAGGCAAGAAATCATATCGACTCTTAAGTTTGGGCATAAGCATTATATTAATTGCTTATACCTGCTATCTCATTCGTACATATCCCGATTTTTTAATTCAGTTACAGAGTTCTGCCAATATTCTGTTAAGTAAGTATAACCAACCAGTGTTGTACATTGTCATCTTTATGATGTGTATTAATTGGGGAATAGAAGGATATAAATGGAAATTATTGACCAAACCCATCATTAATATCAGTATCTACCTAGGGCTCAAAAATGTTTTGATAGGTCTGGCAATAGGTTTTTTTACCCCTAGAAGCTTTGGCGATTACATAGGTAGAGTGTTTTTTATGTCTACAAAAGATAAATGGAAACTGACAGGAGCAGTGTTGGTAGGCAGATTAGGACAATTGTTTTCTACCTTGTTTTTTGGTGTGGTAGGCGTGTTTATCGTTTTCGAAGATGATATTTCTGCCGAATACTTAAACGTAATTTACCTTACCATAGCATCATTGTTAATCTTGATAGTCGCCTATAGCTTTAGATATAAGATCTTAGCGAAAATAAGAGATTGGTTACCAAGAGTTCATAAGTTATTAAGGATTATAAAAAGCTATTCCAAAAAAGAATTACTAGAAGTTTTGCTATGGAGTATTATTAGGTATTTGGTGTTTAATATCCAATTTGTATTAGTCCTCTATTTGATCGATGACTCATTTAGTGTTTTTCATTTATTGCCATATGTTTGGTTGTTGTATTGGTCCAAATCTATGGCACCATCAATTAATTTTTTGACAGACTTAGGAGTGAGAGAATTTACCAGTATATTTTTCTTAGGACTGGCAGGAGTTCCGGCAGAAGTGGCGCTTACCGCAGGTATGTTTATTTGGTTTCTTAATGTTTTACTACCAAGTTTTGTAGGTGGGGTATGGGTATGGAAACGATCATAGTAGCGGCAATTGTAGTTTTTGTTTATGCCATATTACTGGTGGTATCTGCGTTTCATTGGCGTAAGCAAAAAGAGCAAAATTTAAATATAAAAGGCTCGGTGTCTATAATTGTAGCCTTTAGAAATGAAGGAAATCATCTAAAAGCACTTATCCAATCCTTAAAAAAGTTGACATATAAAAATGTAGAGATAATTTTGGTCAATGATCATAGTGACGATCGATCCTGTCAGATTATAAATGATCATCAGTTTGGGTCATTAAAACTGATTCATTTACCAAATGATTTGACAGGTAAAAAAGCGGCCATAACCTATGGGATAGAACATAGTAAATCCGACTACATATTAATAACAGATGCCGATTGTATCGTGCCAAACTCTTGGGTAGAAATAATGCTCCACGAGCTGATTAATAACAACAGAGATTGGCAGGCAGGACCTATAAAATATCAGTATAGAAAAGGTTTTTTCAACTTCTTTCAACGGTTAGAATCTATTTATCTAGTAATGCTAAGTGGTTTTACTATGAATGTTAATAAACCAACCACTTGTAATGGAGCAAATATAATTTTTAAGAAATCGGTTTTTGAGGAAGTAAGAGGTTATTACGGATTGATGCAAACACCTTCTGGAGACGATGAAATGCTGATGCAGAAACTAAGTGCAAAAGGATATAAACTAGGCTACTGTACCAGTAACGAAGCGGTAATAGAAACTGCTCCAGCCAAAAGTTTTAAGGTATTGATTAACCAGAGAATTCGATGGGCAAGTAAATTGAAACATGGGCAGTCAAAGAATAATCTGATCTTAGCCTTGTTTATAATACTCGTTCATGCTTCTGTTATTACCAGTCTGTTTTTAGATATAAAAATAGGGGTAGAGGTACTTTTACTAAGACTTGGTGCGGAATGTATAGCAGCAGTTATGATGTTTTTATTGTTCGGTATGAGGTTTAATCTATTCTATTTCCTCATTTCGTTTTTTGTTTATCCTTTATATGCTATTTTTATGTCGTTCGCATCTCAAGTAAAGCGTTTTACTTGGAAAGGAAGAGAGTACTAATGTCGAAAACAGATAAAACCCCATTTTTCTATTTCAAAAAGAGATTTGTAAAGAACAAACCTGCATTGGTAGGATTGGTAGTGATCTTCTTATCTATTTTTGTAGCCATTTTGGGTTATGCAATTATGCCAGATGGCACCACCAATGCGAATAATGCACTACCAGAAATTAAGAAAAAAGGAGTCGGTTATAAAGCCAATATTTTAAGAGTAACGAAAAATGTGACAGTAGAAGAGCGTTCGTTTTTTACAGAAATGCTCTCTGGGTCTGAATCTAGTTACATAGAAAAACCATACGATAGCTTAGTCTTTAATGATCAAAAAGCATTGGTAAGAGTTTACTTGGCAGAAGGTAGAGGCGCACTTTACGAAGAGGTAAGCTATATAGATGTTACAGAAGGAATTGTAGGAGATCCAGAGAAAGAAGGGAATGAAGTAAAAGCTGTGACACTAGATAATAAATCTATCAAGATGTCTATAAGTGATTTAAGAACAGAGATAGAAAAGAATCATCTAATAACAAGAAGTTATTTATTAGGTACAGATAGTGCCGGTAGAGATTTGTTTAGCCGTTTGTTGTTTGGGACAAGAGTGTCTTTAACCATTGGATTGATAACAGTAATCGTAGCGCTGTTCCTAGGGATATTTTTAGGGGGAATTGCAGGATATTTTGGTGGCTGGGTAGATAATCTGGTGATGTGGTTTATGACAGTGATCTGGTCTATACCCAGAATTATGCTAGTGATAGTGATAGGTATGGCATTGCAAAGTAATGGACTGTGGGTAGCATTTGTAGCTGTAGGTCTTACCATGTGGACAGAAGTTGCCAGAGTAGTGCGTGGCAAGATTATGGAGGTTCGTGAGAAGCAATATATTACCGCCGCCAAAGTATTGGGATTAGGAGATATGAGGATAATATTTGGTCATATCTTACCAAATATTTTAGGGTCTGTGGTAGTAATTGCAACAGCAAATTTTGCAGATGCCATTTTAATAGAAGCAGGCTTAAGTTTCTTGGGACTAGGTGTTCCACCGCCAGTGCCGTCATGGGGGCAGATGGTAAACGAAGGTTTTAACCTTGTCACAAATCCAGACTGTTGGCATCTGATCGTTTTTCCATCGTTGGCGATTTGTGTATTGGTACTGTCATTTAATTTATTTGGTAATGGATTGCGAGATGCCTTAGATCCTAAAAATCAAGAAGTATGAGCAAACGACAATTAGAAGTTTCGGCATTGCTTGATATTACACAAGCAATAAGATCCAATATACCAGAAGAGAAACTCTACAAAGTATTTTACTTTACCTGTATCTCTGCTTTGCACTTGAGCGAAGTAGCTTTGTTTGTACAAGAGGAAAGCGTATTTGTAGAAAAATTTTCGCATGCTTTGTCCTTTACTACCAAAGATTTACAAATATTTCAAGAATGTGAGTTTGATCCAGAGATTGTAAAAGATACACATCCAGATGTAAGTAATCTATTTCCTGTTTACCATAAGAAAACCTTGCTAGCAGTATTGGTGTTGGGCAAACATAATACAGAGGAAATAGAAGACAGTTTTTCGTTTTTACAGACCTTATCCAATGTGGTATTGGTAGCCATAGAAAATAAGCGTTTTGCTAGGCGAATGCTTTCTCAAGAATTACAGAAGAAAGAAGCAGAAATAGCACGGTCGGTACAAGAGATGCTCGTTCCGTCTAACTTGCCAGATAATGAGTATTTTAAAATAGCAGCAACCTACTTACCACATAGATCTGTAGGTGGTGATTACTTCGATGTGATAAAAGTAAAAGGAGGTTTTATCTTCTGTATTGCAGATGTGTCTGGTAAAGGTGTGCCAGCAGCACTCATCATGTCTAATTTCCAAGCATCTCTGCGTTCTCTGTGTAGATTGACATCAGATGTAAAAGAGATTATTGTGGATTTGAATCTACATCTCAATGAAAATGTGTTGTCAGATCATTTTGTAACGTGTTTCTTGGCGTTTTATGATACCGAAAATCAAACCTTGAATTATATAAATGCCGGTCATAATCCACCCTATTATTTGACAAAAGATACCGTACAAGATTTAAATACAGGATGTTACATGCTAGGTGCTTTTTCATCCATACCACCTATTTCAAAAACAGAAGTAAAGGTTTCTTCGGATAGTAAACTGTTTATGTTTACGGACGGAATAACGGAAACTTGTAATGATGCAGAAGAGGAGTATGGAGAGGAGCGATTACAAGCGTTTTTACAAGAAACGATTAATGATCAAGACCTGAAATTAAACCATGCCGATTTAATTATTGTGGTAGATGAGTTCAAAGAACAACAAGATTACAGAGATGATCTTACCATGTTGAGTATTCGTTTTTTTTAATATCTTTTCTCATTCAGAGGGAAGAATGACCAACCTATTCAAGTTTATTATAACCGATCTATGAAAATTAATTTACTAGTAATTAGAACAGAATATCCAGATAAGTTAAAGGTTCAGTACGAGCAATTGGGGATGAAGTTTGAGTATCATAAACATGGCAATGGTCCATATCATTATGCCTATGAATCAAATGGGACGACTTTTGAGATCTATCCATTGACGAAGTCGATGACAAAAGCAGATGGAAATCTTAGGTTAGGCTTTGATGTGCCAGATTTGGAAAAGATGATGGAGGTAATTGAGCATAGCGATTGGATTATAAAATCTAATATCCAAGAAACAGAGTGGGGTAAAGTAGCAGTCATCCAAGATCTAGATGGAAGGAAAATAGAGCTGAAGAATGAGTAATAGTGATTTTTGTATTTATTACAATAATCTCTAGAGTGCGTTGCAAAGTGAAAAACCTGTTCTATGAAAAAACAAAACTTTATTAGAAGGTATGAGTTATATTAAGGCTAAAAATATAATTAGTTATGTATTGGTCATATTTATTTTGTTGAATATTAATTTACAGATTATGTCAGGTAATCCTGATGCTATTTTTGTTTCATTACCATATAGCGTATTTGTTGTTTGGGTGTCTTCAAAATTAATTAAGAGATATTTAAATATTCTTACAGGAGGGGTAATGATTTTTTTTAAGATTTGGTTGTCCCTCTTGTTGTTTGGGGTTCTTGCTACTTTCGTTTCGTCTTTGATATTCAATTTTTATTACGCGCTTAATGGTCATCCCGATTTATTATTTACAAATAAACTGGGAGGATTAGTCTGTTATGTGTCGGTTGTCTATGTTGTTTTACCATATTCCTTCTTGGGGAGCTTAATTTTATTCTTTGTGAATAAAAGAGTGAATAAACAGAATCGTCTTTAGTAACGTGTTATGAAATGATGATATCATATTTAAATGAGTTTAATGAGAAAGGTTTTGTGTTTGATTCTTCCGTTGAAGAAGTGAAACGAAAATTCGGAACTCCTGTTTCAGAGTATGGAGATGAGGATGTTAAGTATTTGGAGTATGAATTGGTTGAGTTTAGTTTTTTATTTGATAAGTTGGACGAGGTTAAGTTCTTGAAGAAACAAGGGGTTTTGGAGATGAAGAAAACCGAGAATGATTATGTTAATAATCAGGGATTGATGAAAAATATTGGTTTATCTAAACTGTTAATGTTTCTTAACGACTTATCAATTGATTGGACTTTAAGGAAAATTGAGGGATCAGATTTTATTGTAATTGAATTGACAGCAAATACTAAAGTAGTTTATGATGTTTATGACGAATTAATTGAATATATCGTTTTCAAGAAATCTGTGTGATTGATTAGCGTAGCGTTATAAACGCTTTTCTCTTTCATCCTCGTTACAAACGAGGACGATTGGGGGTAAAATTGAAAGGTTTAAGTAATTAGAAATAGAGTTTTAGAAATGATTATTAAGGTATTGTTAAGTTCTCTGAGTATAGTATTATATGCGTATTTATATAATTTGACATATTATATAAACCCTTCAATTGGTTTTTTTTTTGCGGGGTTAGTTTTTCCTTTACTTATGATTATACTTAAGAAGTATGAAGGCAATAAAATAAGCCGAATGGTATGTGTTATTGCTCTTATTGAAGTCGTATTGCATTTTATAATATCATTTGTCTGTCATTATTACATCCATCCATTGTATCTATTTGTGACTGCACCTATAATTTATATATTATTTTCTTTCTGTATGTATTTATTTGATAAAAGGAAAAAGGGAACAGTAAAGAGTTTTTTATATTGGTCAATGGCTAATCTTTTATTGTTATTTATATCACTAGGTATGACAGTTATGATAATAGTGGGGTTTAGGTTATTAAACGATTTGGGATATGTTTGGCATAAAGTATTTAACGAAGCTCTTGCTTTCTTGGTTTTTTATTATGCTTTTTGGAGAATAGGCTATATGAATATTAGATCGGTAATGCTACCAATTAGTTGATGGATATAAAATACAAGGAGTAGCTATTGGAGAGTCGTTTGAAGCGGTAGAAAAAGTGGATGAAGTACATAGAAGAGTAACAGGGAAGTCAATTTTTGATCCAATGAATAAATTTTAATGAGATGCTAAGCTTTTTATTTAAATTATATCAGTCATTTGATTTGTACTCAAAGAAGTTTAATAAATGGGGGACTTCGAGTGAAGTTTCAGCATTATTTGTGCTCTGTGTATTGTCGACATTGATTTTGTATTCCATTTTCTTTTTTGTGATTATTAAAGTTGATTTTCCAGAATGGTTTGATGAAAAGTTTCATAAGACATCATTTATATCTATTGTTTTTGGAGTCTTTATATTTTCTATATTGTTTTGGTATAAAATTATGAAGATTAGAACATATGTTGAATTATCTAAATTAGAAGCTAGGTTGTATTATTGGGGGGCTATATTTATTACATTTCTATTTTTTGTGGGTCTTCCTTTTTTAGCTATAAGGTTTGGGTAATGCAAGCTGATTGGAGTATGAGCGTTAGCGATACTTCAATAGCTAAATAAGGTAATAAACAAGGTGATATTAATAAGCAGTTTGTAACAGTTAATAAGAATAAGATGAAGACCAGTGATAGCGATATTACTGGTTTTTTGTTGGGTTAGGTGTTTAGACTGATTTATGCGAAGTTTTAATTACTTAGCTTGTTAAATGTTTAAAAAGAAACATTTCTCGTTCCTGTTACTATGTTGTATAGTAATGATTTCAACATCATTCAATACAGAAGTGTCTGTTTATTTATGTGATAGTACAACTGCTCATAAGTATCATTTCGATGAGGATTGTAGAGGTTTGAATAACTGTAAGCATAAAGTGATTAAAATGCCATTATCAGAAGCTAAGAAGCAAGGTAGAACGATTTGTGGTTGGGAGGATTAATTTTTATAAGTGATTAATAATGAAAGGGATGACGATTAATTTCATCATGATATGCTACTAGTAAATTCGTGTGATGTAAAGTGATTATGCGAAAAAATTAGGTTAGAATATAATCTCCCGATTTGAAATGAGGTAATTAGCTTGTTGGGCTTTAAATTCCATTAATTGTGGTATATTAAAAATCATGTACAGTTAATGAACATTTTTATTCATTGTTTAGTTAACTAACTATTATAAAACGTTTTTAAATACAGTTATTATGGCAACATTAAGATTAGGCGATAAAGCACCAAATTTCACAGCAGAAACATCAGAAGGAACAATTGATTTTCATGAGTGGTTAGGTGAAGGATGGGGTGTATTGTTTTCACATCCGGCAGATTATACTCCAGTATGTACGACAGAGCTAGGTACCGTAGCAAAATATAAAGAAGAGTTTGCGAAGCGAAACGCAAAAGTGGTAGCATTAAGTGTAGACGGTGTAGAATCTCATAAAGGATGGATAAAAGATATTAATGAGACACAAAACACAACAGTTAATTTTCCTATCATAGCAGACGAAGATAGAAAAGTGTCTGACTTGTATGATATGATTCACCCAAATGCAGATTCTACTTTGACAGTAAGATCGGTGTTCTTAATTGGGCCAGATAAGGCAGTGAAGTTAATGATTACTTACCCTGCATCTACAGGTAGAAATTTTGATGAGTTGTTAAGAGTCTTAGATTCATTGCAATTGACGGCAGATCATAAAGTAGCTACTCCAGCAAACTGGAAACATGGCGATGACGTAGTAGTGAGCCCTGCAATATCTACAGAAGATGCCAAAGGAATCTTTACCAAAGGAGTGAAAGAAGTGAAGCCTTACTTGAGAATGACTCCACAGCCTAATTTATAATAGGTATATTATATAATATGAAAAGAGCTGTTAACACATCATGTGTTAACAGCTCTTTTGTTTAGTAAGAATAATACTGTACCAGATCATCTTTTTCATAAGAAACTCCTTTGGGAACGAATATCATTCCAGAAGTACCTATTAGAGTGGTGATGTCTCCGCTACCATTGAATTTTTTGATAGATAAATTTCCCTCTTGCCAATAGAATGGTAAAAATCTATCAATTCGTCCAGCAGAAATGTCATTATTTAAGAGGCCTTTTTTAGGCTGATGAGCAGTAGTGTTTCCATTTATTTGTGCCAATAAAGGTTTTACAAATAGATGAAAATCTTGGAACGTACTTAAAGGGTTTCCAGGAAGTCCAAATACAATCTGTTTGTCATTAGAACCAAACCAAACAGGTTTACCAGGCTTAATCGCCACCTTATGAAAGATGTTTTTAATGCCATTATCCGCTAATGTAGAAGGAATGAAATCAGCATCGCCCATAGATACCCCACCGGTAAATAAGATGAGGTCGCAAGAAGCCAGCGCTTCATGCAAAGCGTTCTTTGTAGCTTCTATGTCATCAGAAACATGCTTAGAAAGTGCTATTTCATAACCGAGCTCTTTTAAACTAGAAGATACACTCCATTTGTTACTATTACGAATCTGAAAACCGTTAACAGATTCGTCCAAACTACGGACTTCACTGCCGGTAGTAATAAGAGCAATCTTTGGTTTGTTGTATACTTTAATGGTAGAAATACCTACAGTAGCCAGAGCCTGAAGATGTACAGCGGATAGATATGTGCCTTTTGTAAGAATGGTGTTGTTCTCTGCAATGTCTTCACCTTTTCTTGCAATATTTAACCAAGGGACAATTTTGGACTGATTAAAGGTGATTAAGTCGCATGAAGCATCACAATCCTCTATTTTTATAATAGCATCTAAACCTTCTGGAACAGCGCTTCCCGTCATTATTTTTAATGCCTTAGAAGAATCAATTGTTTTGGCGAATGCTTCGCCAGCAAAACATTTTCCTTGAGAAACCATCGCTTTTTTATCCAGAGCATTGTACCATTCTGTGTTTACAGCAAAACCATCCATAGCAGCTCTATTAAACGGAGGGTAGTCTCTGTCTGCTTTTATGTCTTCTGCTAAATAGTAAGATAAGGCATCTTCTATGTTGATGTCTATTGTGGATAGCTCAATAGATTGTTGTTTAACTAGATCTAATGCTTCTTTAAATTCTATCATAACTATTTACCACAACATTTTTTATACTTCTTGCCACTACCACAGGTACAAGGATCGTTTCGTGTAATTTTTGTATCGATGTTTTTTATTATCACAGGATTTAATTCGCCAGCAACATATAGCCATCTGCCATTCTTTTTCTTGAAATAAGAACGTTCATGCTGAATTTTGTTCTTGTTATCTTTTATAAAAGAAGCTCTAAATTCCACTTCTCCCAAAGTTTCACTTTTAGATGATGTGTTTAAGATTTCAAGCTTTTTCCATGTGAGTTGGTCTGCCCATTCACTGAGCGATTCATAACTTATATGTACCTCAGGAGCGGCAGTAGACATTAGGTAGCTAATGTCTTTAGTTACAAAAGCAGAATATCTAGATTTCATAAGAGCCAGAGGAGTTGGCGCTAATTCTTTCTTAGATAAGTATCTGTCGCAACAGTTTTCAAACGAATCTTTTGATCCACAATAACACATATTAAGAATTTTTATATTGATTTACATAATGTCTAGCCATATACATAGCAAGTACAAAGAAAGGCATCATAGGTATTTTGTAACGTACCAGAGAACCGAAATTATAGGTGGTTAATCCAACCGCCCAAGAAAATATAAATGCGAAAATTAAACAAAACGGTATGAGTATGTTTTCTTTCATAGCCGCTCTAGATAGTCGGTAATTTTTAATAAACACAGTAAAGAACAGGTACAAAAAGAACAAAGCTTCCATGCCTGCTAGTAGCATGACAGGGTTTTTTACTTCCCATGGGTGTGGTCTAAATAAACTAACCCAGATAGCAGGGATGGTTTTTTTTATTACACCGAAGGCAGAAAAATCATAATCCCCAAGAGAATAACCAGAGCCACCAGAAGTAACGGAGACATGATGTATCCATCTGGCGGTCTCTTGTGCCGTATAAGCCATTGTTTCTAGATTGTATCTGTCACTTGTTGCTCCTACAGCTTGTATGCCGTAAAACCCTATAGCTGCGGCTATCCCAAAAGCTAGTGGAGAGATGACAACACGTACCAGTTTGTTCTGGATTTTCTTTATCGGTCCATATAAAAAGAGAAAACCAAGAGCAGGAATAACTGCAATTAAAATGTAGATTTTAATGCTTCCTATTGCATAAGCAGATAATGCTACCGTAATTACGTTTAAGAAAGTATTCTGTTTGGTGAAATAAATTTTTAAAGCCGAAAATAATAATAGACATAAAAAAGCAAATGTAATGGTGTCTTTTAAAATGCCAGACCCCCAGAAAAATACAGAAGGTAAGAATAGAAACGAAATGGCTATTTCCTTTGTAAGATGGGGGAATAAATTAGCAATGAGTTGGAATAATTTCCAGACACAAAGAAAAGACATGAACGCAAAGATAACAGCTGTGCCACTATATGTATTAAAAGCAAAAATATTGAATAAACTAGCATATCTAATACAAGCAAAAGAGGCAGAATCTCTGTAGAAATAAATTTTAGAGGTAAACTCCATCATCTCAGTATCTGCTTTGTTAGTAAAGAAAATGATCTTGAAAGCCGTAATAGGAGAATCCATAAATGCATCGAATACATGTGCCGCTCCAGATTCATAGTAGTTTACAGTGTCTCCACCACCATAGTATAGGTAGTAAATCATTCCCACGCATAGACTACCGATGATCTTTACAGTAAGGCTAGGGATGAAATATTTTGCAGTGTGTACCGTAGCAAACTTAGGTCTAAGCAAAAAAGCAATTACTATGAAAATAATAGAATAAACTATTCCAATAATGATTTCAAGTAAATTCATATCAGCTCATATGCTTTTTGTACCAATGCTGAAAAACAACCAGAGCCCAAACTCTAGCATGAGAATCTTCTGGATTACTAGAATGTAATTGTTTTAATAGCTGATCTGTGTAAGAAGCATTAAAGATTCCTTGACTCATCAAAAAATCTCTGTCTAGATATTCTTTTCTTATTTTTGTGTCTAAATCGTTTTTTAACCAATCAAGCATAGGGACTTCAAAACCCTGCTTAGGTCTGTTGTACAGTGCTTCTGGAAGCATCGATCTAAAAGCGTCTTGAACAATTCTTTTTTTCTGGTTCTTATTTATTTTATATGAATCTGGTAAGCTATGAGCAAACTCCACCACGTTATGATCTAAAAACGGAACGCGTACTTCTAAGCTATTATTCATAGACATTAAATCTACTTTTGTCAGCATATCATTGGTAAGTACCAAATCAATATCGTTTTGTAGAATGTCTGTAATACCATTTTTGTCAGAAACAAACTTTGTTAAAGAAGCAATCTTAGAATTGAAACTATCCGAAGAGTTTTGTTTGAGTAAAGAACTTACCTGTTCCCTACTAGAAATAGAGCACCAAAGAAGGTAGCGTTCCTTTTTATTTAGTTTAGCTCCATTAGAATATTTGTATAACTTTCTTACAAGATTAGAAATACTAGAATTTCTACTCTTTGGTAGTGTTTTCCATAAAGGGTGTAAACCAGACACTATTTGCTCTTTTATGCCAGGATTTTGTATTCTAAACTCTCCTTGGTATTTGTTGTATCCAGCAAATAATTCATCCGCACCATCACCAGAAAGAGCAACGGTTACCTTATCTTTAGTCGTTTTACAGAGTACATTTACGGCTAGGGCAGAAGAATCTGCAAAAGGCTCGTCTGTGTAGTCTAGTAAATTTTCTAAAGAGTCGTATAAATCCGAATTACTCAGTTTTATTTCATGATGATTAGTTTTGTATTGTTCCGCAACTAATCTTGCATAATGTGTCTCATCAAAAAACGCGTTGTCTTTAAAACCAATCGAGAAAGTATCAATGCCACTTCTTTGGTTTGATGCCAATGCCGTTATCACAGAAGAATCTATGCCTCCGCTTAAGAAAGTACCTAGAGGAACGTCAGAAACCAATCGGTCAGAAACAGATTGCTCCATAAGTGTGATAAGCTCTGACTGAGCATCTTCATAAGATAGTTTGCTAGAACTAGCCGAGGTAGCCTTTCCTAGTTCATGATAAGCTGTTTTTACTATCTTATTGTTCGATACCGTTAAATAATGACCTTGCTCTAGTTTGTTGACATTTTCGAAAATAGAAAAAGGGGTCGGTATGTAATTAAAAGAAAAATATTGATGAAGTGAATCTGTATCAATGGCCTTTTCGATAGGGAATTCCATCAAAGCCTTCATCTCTGAAGCAAAATAGAACTCATGATCTTTTTTATAATAAAGTAGTGGTTTGATGCCAAATCTATCACGAGCAAGCGTCAATTCGTCTTGCTGATGATCATAAATAGCAACACCAAAAAAACCATTAAGCATCGCCCAACAATCATTTTTATATAAATGAAAGAGGTTTAATAACACCTCGGTGTCTGATGAGGTGTTGAACTGATATCCTTTAGAAATTAAGCCCTGTCTTAACTGTTTATAATTGTATATCTCTCCATTGAAGACCATAGAATACCTATTGTCCAATGTATGCATCGGCTGATTGGCATGTGAGGAGGTATCAATGATAGAAAGTCTGGCATGTCCTAACCCTACTTTTTTGGATTCGGAATAAGATGAATTAGAAGCGTTGGGGCCTCTTTTAGCAAGTTTAGAAATTGCCTTTTCTAGAAAATGTTCCTTTCCAGATTCGTTAGAGAAGTATCCTGTAATTCCACACATAGATTATAATCGGAAATTTACTACTTAAATTTCGTTTCTTCTAAACAGTTTAGAAAAGTTATTGAACTCTACTTTCTAAAAAACGATTGATTGCATATCTTGTAAGGACTAAATCCAATAATTATGAAATTTAAATACCTAATAATACTCTTTTCTTCTTTTGTGCTTTTTTCTTGTGCCAATAAAAAACCTAAAAGTAGTGGTACTTATACCTCATCATCATCTAAAAGTAGAGGTTCTGCAGAAGGGAATGCTATTGTAAAAGAAGCTAAGAAATACATAGGAACCAGATATAAATATGGTGGTATAGACAAAAAAGGTCTCGACTGCTCTGGTTTGATTTATACCGTATATAAGGATTTGGGTAAACCAATGCCTAGGGTATCTACAGAACAAGCTAAAAAAGGGAAGGCAGTTTATATAGGGGAATTACAAACTGGAGATCTTATGTTCTTTGGAGCAAAAAAAGGAAGTAAGAAGATTACTCATGCCGGTATCGTTTCATATACAGATGGTAAAGTGGTGAAAATAATACATTCTTCGTCTAGCAAAGGAGTGATAGAAGTAGATGTAGCAAATTATTGGAAAGACAAGTATATTAAAGCTCGCAGAGTATTATAAGATATGTTATTATTAATTTTTGTTTCTATATGGATTTTTAAAAAGTTTAGACTTTTAGCAGGATTAAAAGGCTTACCAGAGAAAAAATGGGGTTGGTATGGAGTTGCTACTTATCTAGGGTTTGCCTTTGGAGGACAGGTGATTGGAGGTTTTATAATAGGGGCTACCAATAATCTGTATTTATTAGACGGGATGAATGAATATGCATTTGCTCTTATTTGTTATGGATTAGGAGGGATTGCTACCTATATTTTATATCAACAATTAGATAAAAAAGAGAACAATATCGAGAAAGGTTTGGATGACTTCGGTTTAGATGAATTCGAAGATTAATAGAATTTCTGTTAATCTAAATTTGCTAAGTACAGAGTTTTAGGTGAACGGTATGGTGTAAAACTGATTTTAAGTGTTTGATTTTGAGTAAGGAATTATTGGTAAAAAATAAAGGAATCAAAACTCAGAACATATAGTATGTCATTCATTGTATTACTTATAATAACTGTTTCAATTTTTAAGGTTTTTAAATCTTTGGCAAAATCGAAGGGACTTAATGGGAATAGATGGGGTGTTCAAGGAGTTCTTACATTCATTGTCAGTTCTTTTATGACAATAGCTACAGTAGCAATAATTCTATTGGTTTTTGATGTTTTAGATCTAAAAAGTACAGCTGTATCTTTAGTATTGATATTCAGTTTTATATTGGGAGGAGGGATTGGTACATACTATTTGCATAAGATGTTAAAGAATAAAAGTAATGTGCTACTTGATCAAAAAATGAATGACTTTGGATTAGAAGAGTTTGAAGATTGAGTGGATCTATTACTTAGCTTTATTTTCAATATTAAATCAACCTTTTTTGTTTTATAGAGTATCAGTCTAATTAAGACTTCTAAGGATTGGTTGATGTCATATTGGCAATGATTTAGATGTTCGAGTTTAGTTTTTCTGTCTAATTGTCGGGTTTTCAGGTGTAAATCTAGGCTGGTTGATTTTTTGAGTGTAACAGATCATCAAATTAATATTATAGAATAGATATGAATTTCGAAAAATATACAACTAAAACGCAACAAATGATTCAAGAGGCCATGAAGATTGGTCAGCAGAATCAACAACCAATTATAG
>JAYJMJ010207059.1:0-40263 GCA_036873875.1 Laminaria ephemera
CCCTGAAGGATTCGAACCTTCGACCACATCCTTAGAAGGGATGTGCTCTATCCAGCTGAGCTAAGGGCGCACTGTGTGTTGCACTTCTCTTTAACTTGTTGATAAGTATACACTAATTAAGTATCAATGTCAACAAGTTTTTGGTTTGGAGCGTTGACCGGGAATCGAACCCGGATCATCAGCTTGGAAGGCTGAGGTAATGGCCATTATACGACCAACGCATCACGATTTTAAGTTTTAACACTTAACTTAATGTTTTTAATAAAAACACTAAGGTAAATGGCGCGTCCTGAAGGATTCGAACCTTCGACCTCATCCTTAGGAGGGATGCGCTCTATCCAGCTGAGCTAAGGACGCAATATGTTTTAGTGAAGATTTAGTATATCATCTTCGTCATACTATGTCAATCATAATTGATTTTTTTTACTATGTATTATCCATACAAACAAGGTAAATGAAATTCAAACCTTTATCTTCTGTGGCTCTTTATTGTTAAGGGGTCTAGCAGTTGCTTACCTCAGGAGATGTGATAAATAATAACGAGAGATTTAGGTTTTGTCAACAACCAAAGCCAAAAAAAGAAACCGTATGATTGCATTTTAACCAAATTTAAAATTCCCTCTTATATGGCTATTTGAAAATTGACAAAAAATCAAAATTGGTATATAATGTCAATAACAAAAAAGGAGTTTTACATGTCGAGTCATCCAAGTAGAATGGAGTTAAGAGAGTACCTTGCAAGAGCAATTCATAACCTGAATGACTCAATTATTGAGGATTTAAGAGTTGCTACAATGACTAAGGCTGGCTTTCATGGTTTTGAAGGATTTAATTGTCCTTGTTGTGGTGAGATTTCACATAAGGAAAGAAGCTTTAATGAGGCAATCTCTATTTTGAAAAAAAATAGAGCGTTTGTGTGTGGCTTCTGTCTGAATACCGGTACAAAGCTAACAAGCGATTCTTCCATTGCTGGTGTTTTACTTAAGTCAAAATACAGTGTGATTAGAATAATGGGCAAAATGAGCGCACATCTAAAAAGACCTGATGACTGCACTGAAAAACAACAGTGGAGAAAGGAACTCAGACAAGACTGGTTTAAATTCCTTACTCTGAAAGAGGAAGGCGAAAAACAAACAATAGAGCTAACCTTAGCTCTGGAGACAGGTGTTTATACAATGTCCCTGACAAACTGGAACAAGAAGATTGAATCTGTATCCAGAATGAAAGTAGGAAACTTTAAGGATGAAGGATATGTAAAGGATGAGGGTAAGCACCTAGATAGATTAAGATCTGTTCATCCTAATGGCGTAATTCATAAGCTTAATAGCGCAAGAGAGATCTCAGAATTTAGTTGTGGTGAGGTGACTATTGTAGGTGAAGCTGTGTTTGAGCATGAGCCTTTTATAATTAGTACCAATAAGATGAATGAACGAATAAAGAAGAGTGGTAACAAAACTTCATTTTGCATGATGTGTTGCGAGGAAGATGACGCACTACTTCCTCCTAAGACTGAAAAGACCATAGAGATGATTAATAAACTATGGCTAATAAGAAGCTTAAAGTTGGCAAGTATTTTTGATAAGGACGATGTTTCAAATGCTTCTGTGGAGATCGTAGAGGGCGACAAGGTTGCAACTGGCTCTAAGCTGAGGTTTAGTTGTCTTAATCCTGATCATGAGCCATCAGAAGGCACTTACTCTAATAAAATGGGTAAAGGTCGAGGAGGGTATTGTAAGGAATGTATAAAAGAAGCTGGATTGAAAACAATTAGTGAAGCATAGTAGTTGCTAAAATACAAAAAAGCCTAGTCTCTCTTGAGCTAGGCTTTTTTACCATAGGTCTTTAAATCTTGAATCAAGTTCTTCAATATCTGCCTTATCCGGCTCCATTGAATCAACCCATTCTTTGGCATGTGTATCTTTAATTTTATTATTAAGACTAAACATAAAACCAAATATTGCAGTCAGTAAAAGTGATAGCCACAATGGAATGATGCCGTAATTTGAAAAGGCATAGAAAAAATAAAATAGTAAAATTAGTAAAACCATTGTTCCGTTCATTGAAGAATTCACTCTTAGCCTCCTGCATGAGTTTGTTTTAATTTAGGGTGGATTATCCACCCTGCTTGTATTAATACTTAAATCGATTTACTTGTGAGTCTAGTTCATTTGATATCTCACTTAGAATTTCACTGGATTTCTTAAGATTGGAAGCATTACTGCTTGTGCTGTCTATTGAATCAGTGATGTTGGCCACATTGTCATTAATTTCATTGACAACAAATGATTGCTCTTCAGTAGCTGTGGCAACCTGGGTATTAAGATCTTCAATTGTTGAAATATCTTTCACGACAAGTTCTAAAGATTCATTTGCCTTAGATGAAGTTTGAACACTAAAATCAGCCATACTTTTACTTTCTTTAACACTTTCAACTGCAATGGATGATTGAGACTGAAGCTCAGTGATCATGGATGCAATTTCATCTGTAGATTTGCTTGTTCTCTGTGCAAGGTTTCTAACTTCGTCAGCAACAACAGCAAATCCTCGACCTTGTTCGCCTGCACGAGCTGCTTCAATTGCTGCGTTTAGTGCAAGAAGGTTTGTTTGTTCTGATATTCCACGAATAACATCAAGTACAGAGCCAATAGAATTACTTTTTTCAGCAAGAGACTGGATGTTTTTAGAAACATTATCCATTTTATTTGCCATTTCAATAATTGTTTCTGAAGACTCGGAAACAACTATTTGTGTTTCATTAATCTTCTTGCTTGCTTCAGATGTTGATTGAGCTGCAACATTAGCACTATTCGCAATTTCTGATATTGTCGTGCCCATTTCATTAATTGATGAAGAAACAAGTAGTGCTTGCTCTCTTTGTAGTTTAGATGATTGACTCAGCTCATTTGAGCTTTCATGAAGAACTTCAGAAGATTCTTTGATGCCTTTAGATGTAGTAGCAACATCTTTAACTACCATCTGAATGTTTGTTAGGAAATTATTAAATCCTTTACTGAGCTTTCCGATCTCATCATTCTTTGATTCATCTAGTCTGTAAGTTAAGTTGCCACCATCATTGCCTAGCTCATCAAACAAGTTTGCAAGATTGTTAATTGGCTTTGTAATTAAAGAGGAAAGGGCAATGCTGAGTAAGACAAATACTAAACAAATAATCAATGACCAAATTAGGATTTGGTTTTTGGCTTCCTCTAATCCAGAATAAATTTCAGCAGTAGGTACTTCTGCTACTACATACCATCCAAGAGAAGGAATATAGCTTGTAGCAATGATTTTCCCTTGAATAGTGGTGAAGGCAAAATCTTTCTTATCGAATAAGTCCTTTGTTTCGATGCCATATTGTGATGACACTGTTTTATTTTCTGACTTTTCTTTATCCTTGTGTATCTTGATCAGGCCCTTATTGTCTGAAAGGTAAACAAATCCAGATTGTTCAATCTTAAATGATGTTAGGTACTTAACCATATCATTAAATGATTTTGATACACCGGCGATCCCAGTCCCATCAATATCTTGGTAGTTTATAAATACATCTACATCTCCATTAGGATTCGAATACGTACTTGCTGACTCGCTGTTCCCGCTGTTTTTAAAAGCAAAGAACCAGCCATCAAACTCATCGTTTTTCAAAACACGCAAGAATCCATCTTGATTCCAATATTCTGCCGTTTCTCTGTTTGCGAATGATGCATTACTAAGGTTGTTTCTTTCTTTGATGTTACCAAGATAATCAATTAAAACCTTTTCACCGCTCTTGTCTCCGCCATTACTAATCCAGTTCAAAACAAATGGGTTTGTTGCAATGGATTGAGTGGTTGATTTCATTTCAGAAATTTCACCATCAATAGCATTACGAACTCTCTGTACTAAGTTTGGAAGATCTGATTTCTCCAATCTTTCAAGCATAATTTCTTGAGACTTAGAGTAGCTAATGTATCCAACAACAGATACGGATGTGACTATTGCCACAACCATTGACAATATAAGTTTGTTTTTTATTGAAAAGGAAGAAAATAGATTTTTAAACATGATTGTATTCCGTTATAAATGCCATATTATATGCATAATTTAATATTGTATAGTATATGCTAATTGACATAATATGTCAAGTACTAAGTATTTGCTCAATAAGAGCGTGTCATTGACAATGGGTATAAATTGGTGTATGATAAATGCAACTTTAAAAATGTAAGTGGAAGTGTAATTGTCGTTCTTAAAAAAGGTTTTAGAGAAAACATCTGAGAAAAAAGTATTTGATGAGGCTTGCCCAATCAGTATTGGTTTTTCTGATGATGATGCCAGATCGCTATTGATTGCTGGAGATAATGCAACAGGAAAAAGCTTTTTGTGTAGATATGTTATTCAAGAGGCTGAAAAAGAGGATATTTACTGTCTGGAAGTCTCTATGGGTGACAGAAACAGCAAGGGATACATGCATCAGGTTAAAAACTTTTCTCGTTACGGTGATGAAGATAGGGAGAGTACAGGATATCTTACAATTAATAGAATTATCAAAGATGTTGCCAAACTAAAAGAGCTTGGCAAGCCATTTTTGCTTATTTTGGATGAGCCGGATTTGGGTCTTAGTGATTCTTACACTTATTCTCTAGGCGCTTATCTTCAGCAAGCCTTTAAAGATCTGTCAGAAGCGGACTTGTGCGAAGGTTTTTTAATTGTTTCTCATAGTCGAGAAGTGTTTAGCGGATTTATAGACGGTCCTGTAAAAGAGCCAAACACCATTTTAACAGGTGAATCAGATGGTTATTTTTGGTCGTGGCTATTTGAAGAAAACAAGAGAAAGAGTATTGAAGAATTGCTTTCACTTCCTGAGCGGTCAAAAGAAAAAAGAAGATCAATCTCTAAATTTGTTAAGTTAAAATAGTTTATATAGGTAAAAAATGAAATTCAAAGGATTGATTTTTTCACTGCTTTTTTCAAGTGGTGCAATGGCGCAAAATATTGATGATTGTGTTATTAATCTCATGCAAGAAAGTTCTGAAATAAAAAGCTACGATCAGTGGGTGGATGATTGCAATACTGATTTATCAGGTGGCGGATTAATATCGGCAAGGCTTATTGCTGAATCAAGCAAAGATGAAGATTATTACTCAATTACTGCACATAAAAGAAATTACTTTCTGCCAATTTATTCAACATCAGCCATTAATAAGGAAGCATACAGCTTTATTGATGACAAAAAAATTGGTTTTACAGATAATCTTGAAGACCTTGAAGCTAAGATACAATTAAGCTTTAAGATTCCTTTGAATGAGGAGTCATTGATAGTTAAGAATGATAGATTGTATTTTGCGTTTACAATGAAGTCATTTTGGCAGATTCATTCAACTGGATTATCTAAGCCTTTTAGAGAAACAAATTACCAGCCAGAGATGTTTTACTATATGCCAACAGAGCTAAGACCTTTTGGCGGTAGTACTTCTTTCGGTATTGGTGTAGAGCACCAATCAAACGGGCAAACAGAGGGTTTATCAAGAAGCTGGAATAAGGTTAACTTTAATATTCTTTATGAAAAAGAAAACTTTGTTCTTTGTTTTCAGCCTTGGTATAGATTACCTGAAGAGGAAAAGAAGGGGCCGGATGATGACAAGGGTGATGATAACCCAGATATCGAAAAATACTTAGGTCAGCATGAGATAAAAGTTGGTTACTTGTATAATGAACATGAAGTTTCAGTAACTAGCAGAAGGAATTTTAGTAGTGGTTATGGCCATGTTGAGGTTGAGTACACCTTTCCGCTTTGGGGTAAGATTCATGGGTACACTAGCCTTTCACATGGGTACGGTGACTCACTAATTGATTACAATCACGAGCAAACTAGATTTGGTTTAGGTTTCGCGTTCAATAAGATGTTTTAATTAAAAAGGGAATTCATGAGTAATTTAGAGAAAGTTAATGGTGTGATGAGTGAATTTAAAGAAAGAGAAGATATGAGTTTTTTCATTTGGAATCTTTCATGACTAAAGGAAAAATGAAGGCTAATGGTACAGTCGAAATCACAATTTCTCTTCCAGCAGAGCAGTTAGGTATGGATGATTTAAGGCAAATAAATACAGGCTCTGGCGCAATTGAAGGTTTAAAGTTAATCCCTGTTATTGGATTTATCGATCCAGAACAAGTAAAAAACTAAGAGCATTGTCGTGTTTAAGACAAAAGCAGCATTGATATGCTGCTTTTTTAGTATATGATTAACACAAGATATAATTTAAATATTGAATAATAATGTCAGTAAGATAATAAGGAAGGAAAATTGGATGAGTTTATATCCATTTGATCATCATCATATCGAGCCAAATTTATCGGCATTTAAAGATGAGATTGACCTGCAACAAATTTATGAAAAAGGATATTTTGCCACACAGATATCCGAGCCATTTCTAAAAATGGCACTAAGAACTGCAAAAGGGTTTGAGTATACGCCCTACACAATGGATTCTATTGAGCATGGCGAGGCAGCTGAGTATAACTTGGTGAAAGATGGGCTTCCTCCTGTTTATAAGATTTTGGCTGATTCTATTATGGCTCAATGTGCTAGCGTATTTGCATTGTTTCATTGTCCTGAAGCCCCAGTAGGTGCAGAACTCGGAGTGGCTGAGTTATCTAGAGGGTATTTTGTAGATTGGCACCAGGACTCTTACAGTCAGGGGGTAATGTATTTTGCCGCAATTCTCGCTGAAGAAGATTTTGAAGAAGATGAAGGCGGAGTGCTTCAATTTGCTGAACTAAAATATAATGAATATGGACTTGAATCAGAAAAAACGATTATTGAAGAGTTTCCAACTAACACTAAAGGTCAAATTGTTTTCTTTGATCCTTGTAATCTTAATTTTCAACACCGGTGTTCCAAGATAAAAACAGATAAGAAAAGATATTTGTTCTTTGGTTCAATTGGAGAGGTAGTGTAATGTTTAGTACTGAAAAAGTTGATATCAATAAGCTGTTTTCTGATGGGTTCTGTGTAACAACTATTGATAAAGTCATGGCCGATCACATTCTTAGGCAAATGAAGCAAGAAACATGGATTGAAGTTCAGCCAGACGAAGGAGGATTTGAAGATGGGTCATCAGAGAAATACTATACTGGCAGATACATGTCGGCACAGAGTCTACTTAAGCCGGTAAATCTAAGGCCATCACATGTAATGTTTGCCAATAAATTCAAAGAATGGGCGCAGCCTGTGTTACAAAGATTTGAAATGGCGGATAGAGTTAATCTAAGTGCATTCTGTGGTGTTCCAGGATATTACATGGAGGCTCATACAGATGTTGGCGATAGGGCTGTGTTTGATGTAATTGCTTATTTTGGTGATGGAATTAATGACATTAAGGATGGTGGCGTTCTTAATATGTATAAGAGCGATGTAACAGATCCTGAAAATCCTGAAAAGATGAGGCTTGTTGATCAGATTATTCCATCTCACGGAAAAATAGTGATTATTAATAATCTTTCTCCTATTTTCTATCATGAGGTTACTGAACTTGTTAAGAAAGGTGTAAGAAGATATCAAATAGTAGCTAACTTCGGAATGGTTGATTTACCTGACTGGGAGCTCGACTACGAAGAGAAGCCAGGTTTTCTTCATTCTGATAAGCCTGGAACAATTGGCGTCCCTGAGACGATTCTAGAGCTATTAAAGAACAATGAGTCAAAAGAGTATCCAAAGGAGGATCCTGATGCATAATCAAATAGTGACAGTATTAAAGTCTTTTAATATTATTGATGGAATATTTCATGTTGAAACAAGAGATGGCGAGTTTATATCTAAAAAGATGACTCGAAGATGGAAAATCGAAAGTTGCGAGACAAGATTAGAAGTCTGGATTAAATCAGGAAAAGAACTTGTTGTGTTTACAAAAAATGGAATGCTTGTTTCAATGGAAACGATAAAAAATCAAGGGGTTGCATTTTTCGATTAAATTAAAGGCCCTTTTCAGGGCCTTTGATTTTTTAGTAGGTGCAAACCATTAGTGGTCTTTTTTCTAGTTTGGGAATTGTTAAGCAGACTTCATTTTTAGGGAAGGATATTGAGGTCAAAAATTTAATTTCAAATTCGCATGAATGGCATAGTATGCTTGCAATGCCACTTCTTATTGATATGCCTCTTATTGTCCACCCTGGTGGTTTTTGTATGTCCTGAAGGCATTTTGGGCAATTTAAATTAAGTGGCTCTTTGATTGTGTATGAATATTCCTCTTTAGCTGGTTGTAGAATGCTAAGAGTTATTTTTTGATTGGCTTCCATTTTTCTTAATCTCTCTTTGTCTTGCTGCAAAGTTTAAGGAGTTATTAAGGACATCTGTGCTTACTTTACGCATAACGCCATTTACTTTAATGACACGAAAATTACTGTCTGGCATATGAATAACTCCATTGATTAAGTCTATTTTAACATGATTTTAATATATAGAGAAATTTAGTCTCTTTGGTCATCATGAATTTCATTCCATTCTACTTCACTAGGAAACGATTCTTCATCATATTCCATGTTTAAGTGCATTGGAGAAGTAGTTTTGTATTTGTTAGATAAGAAACATATTTCTAATGTCCACTCAATGGCAACAAATAGGATAGTTGTTAATACAGATAGGCATAAACCGGAAAACAGGCCATAAGATGCAACCAGCAACACCAGTGCCGACAAAGATATTAATACTGTGACAACATCCATCATCTTCCGGCGCTTAGAGTATCCTTCCATGCTAAGTAGAGATTTCCATTTGGAAGTCTTTAGTCTTGCTTTGTGTTTCATGGCTTGAGGTAGTTGCATAATAAAGTCTCGATTAATTGAATGCAATAATTATACGATAAAAGCAATAAAAAGTCAATAGACCAAATATTGTTTGCATATCAACAAACCAAGTTTGAACAACTTTTGTTTTTTGCCGCAATTAAATTGCGGATATATCCAGTTTACCTCTGCTTGGTAGCACGTAGAATTTGCTTTTTGTTTCTGAGAACTTGGTTTCCTGCTCAATATAGAAATTCGTGTATCCATGTTTTAGTGCAACAAACTTAATTGTTCTGGCAGTTTGGATGAATGACTCCTCCTGCATGAGTGTAGAGTAAACAAAGCCTTGCTTGATTGTGTTTTCTCTTTGGTTAGCTCCAGGAAATACAGGGTTGATCACAATGCCGTATAAGTGGTTTTTGGTGATTGACTTGAGCTCTTTAAGTAGATCGTCAATGGCAGGCCCAAAGTTTAAGTACAATGCTGTCTCGTGAGCTGTATTGATTTGTTGATTGTTATTCTTTAAGTTATCAACTTTTGCAATAAGAATTTGTCTTTTACAACGAGTAAGGAACGGTGAGAAATCAGAGCTTTTGAGAGATAAATCAATAAGATTGATAAAGAATGAATACTTGTATGGAGCTGTTTCAAATAAATTGCCAATCGATATTAGACCTTCATTTGCTTCATTGCAGTCCATGAATAGGTTGTTATCATTCATAAATCCCTTGATCTCAGGAACTTTTTGAATGGCCATTGCAGCACCAAGATTTTGGCAGGTTGACTGCTTGATGTATTCCGTAATTTCTGAAGGATTCATGATGAAAAACTCTCTTTGATAATTGAAATAAGTATATCAAAAAGGAGTTTAATGTCAATGATTAGTGGTGGCTACTGTGACTTGGGAGGCATAATGTAAAGTATCCATGCGTCAATCTTCTTCCATTTTTTTTCTGGAACAAAGATTTTATGGTAGCCGTGGGAAGCAGCAATAGACCGGATGATTTCAACCTCATTCAAAAAGTTTTCTTTGTTTGAATGAGAGGTGTAATACAATGAGTTTTCTGTTGATTTTCCTTCTACTACTGTGTCTGGTGAGTATTGAAACCCTCCAAGTTTCGACCTTGGTGTGATTGGATTTGTGTAAGCTCCAGTAAAGCCAAGTGAATCATCTTTTTGTCGAAGGTCGTAAACTAAATCATCAACATTGGGGCCAAATATTTTATATAGTGCTATTCTATGGTCAGTGTTTTCTCGGCAACAATCTTTTAATTGCTTTACGGCATTATTGCCATAATCTGGCATGGTTAGCTCAATATTGCCATTAGAGAAATAAACAGAGATATCAGTATCAGAAAGAAGTTCTCGAATATTTTCGCATAAGACAGAGGTAAGAAATGGCTTTTTGTGATAGTCCCATTGTAAGCATACTCGTGCGAAGCCCCATGAGTCGGAATGCTCTGAGCGATACTGATTGTTCTTCATGATGGATGATATAGCTTGGTTTTTTTGAAGTGCAATCAGTGCGCCAATCAATGGACTTGAGTGTTTTTTCACATAGGATGCTGCTTCAGTTTTATTCAATTTTACTTACCTGACTTTTAATGCATGAATCGTAATTGTTCTTTAGTTGTTTTCTAAATGACTGTTCTAGTTTTTTGTCATCAATCATTTTTTCAATAGATGTAGTTACGGATTTATTTTCGATTGAATAGCCTAATCCACATATCATTTTTGCTTTATTCAATACGGAATTATGGCTGTTTTCTTTTTTAATTGTTGTGCATCCCAATGAAAGGAGCACAACTAATATTGAGAGTGATTTAGCCATTTAACTCTTTAATTGCTTTCAGTTGTTTATTGATGCAAGTTTTGTGCATTTCTTGAAGTTTATCTTTATGCTTCTTAGATACAGAATCATCAGACATTAATGCTTCATAATAACTTGTGTCATTGCCTTTTGAGTCAGTATACTCAATAGCACAAACAGAGTGGGCTTCACTGTATGCTTCTGATTGTTGAGTATAGCTGTGATTTATACTTAATGAGCAACCGGTAGTGACAAGTACAAGAGGAGCTATCAAGATAGTCAATTTTCTCATAATTTAAAACCCTTCAACCTTTAGTTGTTTAAATGAGTTATGGATAACCATTCTCATGAACTCTGTTGCACCCATTTTAAATGAGTGGGCTTGCTCAATCATCATGTATTTACCATAAAAGAATCCTGGCAGTACATCGTCAAGTGTTTGATATGGATTAACAAAGTAAAGCTCTGATTGATTGTCAACAACATTTTCCCAAATCATCGTGTAGATGTATGCTTGAGGAGCGCCAACGCCAATAACAATGATTGCATCATATTTGTCGTTCATGATCTTTTCATTGATTTTAGGCATTTGCTCGAACAAAACAACGTCAGGGTGAGTGCGTTTACCACACGAATCGCATTCTGGAATGCTTTTTCCATTATCCATTTGAACAAAATGGTCTTCTTGTTTGTTTTCACAAAAAGGGCAGATTGAGAAATTAATGTTTCCATGAATTTCAGAAACATGATCTTTTTGGGTGTGAAATCCATCAATATTCATGGTGAGAATATTCGTTGTTGCTGAATTGTGTTCGACAGCTTTATTGATCAGGTCATGTGCTTCATTTGGTTTTTTGTTGCCAAATTCTTGGTAAAGGTTGTGAATGGTTTTCCATGTTTTTGCAGGATTAGATCTAAGCATGCTAGCACTAATACAATCAATGACGGTATCACCGTCTTCATCTTTTGCGCCAGAATAAAGGCCGTTTTCACTATAGAAAGTTTTGATCCCACTCTCAGCGCTAATGCCTGAACCAGTGATAAATAAAACTTTTTTTCCGTTAATGTTTGGGATCATGTTAATTCCTATATGTACTTTATGTATTTCTTATCAATGTTTAAGTATGGCGGCATAGCACTGCAAGGAGTGAACTTCCACATATTGACTTCCCAGCGAGCTTTAAACTCAACTAGTTGTTCAATAGTTGTACCTGTTCCTCTTGCTACTTGTCCGTTGCATGCAGGACAGGGCTTTATGTCAGATTGCATTGAGGCCATCGCTGTCCTGTTGCACTTTAAGCATATTGTGATTTTTTTAATGGGGCCAACATGCACTGCCGCATTTGGCGGGATGTGGGCAACTGGTTTTCCAGTATTTATATCCCGCGCCACCATTAGGGCATTACTTGCTTTTTTAGACTGCGCTTTTTTTTGTTGCTGCTTTGGCTTTCTGCCAAAAAGTCCATTCAACATAATTGCTTCTCCATTTTAAATAAGTATACCTTAAAGAATGGAAAATGTCAATAGTGAGGTATATTTCAATTGTTCTTTAAAAGCAGAGGCTCACAACAATTATAATGAGCCTTAACATTGGTATTTGAGGTGTTTATCTTACTTGTTTGTTAGTTGATAGGAATATTTTGACTTTGCCCAGTCAAGGAGCTGTTCTTCAGTGTATGGACCAAAATAATCTGCTTTTACATCATAGCCTGGGTTTAATCCATATTTAATGCTAGTTCTTTCGCTATCTGACCATTCTGGCCATAAAAATCCAGGAGACATCTCTCCGCCTGAAAGCTCATGCATTTTTGAGCGAATATCATCTTCTTTTGAAAGAGCTTTTAAGATGACATGGTAATCATAATTTTTTTGGGCTTTCCCAATGGATTTTATTGTTTCTTTCTTATATAGGCGCTTATTTGCAATAACAATACCGGAAAGATGAACCTTTCTACCGCCATCAATAAAATCAAAAGAGCCTGAAAAAGCGCAGTGTCCTTCAAGCAAATCATGATGAAATTGCTCTAGTGCAACAATTAGCTTGTTTGTCTTAACTCTTATTGCCATAGCGTTAGAAGACCATGCGCAAGCAATGTCTTTTGATTTTCCAAGAGAGGAATAATTTAGGTTAGGGTGCTTATCGGGCTTACCCTCAAATCCAAAGCATAGAAAGGCTTCTTTTAAATCTTCATCTTTATAAAAATGAATCGAGTCTGTATTGGTTATGGTATTGGAGTCAAAAATGCTTGGAATGGTCTTTCTTGATTCTTCAATACAATCAAAAGGTTTTTTCTTTTTTTCGAAAAAAGTTTTTAGGTTGCTAATGACATCATCAATGCAATATGATTTAACCAAAAGGCTTCGAAGTGGCTTAATTCCACACTCGTGCTCGGCACAAGCATCACTTCCTGTAGCAATGGCAATGATCTTTCCCTTGGGATTGAAAATGATTTTTGGGTTATATCCAGTACGCATTATTTATCTCCAGTAAATTATAAAATAAGTATACAATATTAATAGAGAATGTCAATAAAAAAGCCTCATAAAGAGGCTTTTTGTGTGCTGGGTAGCAAAATTAGAAGAAGAAAGTAAGCTCTCGCTCTGCGGCTTCTGGACTGTCAGAGCCATGAACGCTGTTCTCATTCTTGTTTTCTGCAAAGATTTGTCGAAGAGTGCCTTTTTCTGCTTGTTCTGGATCGGTATTGCCCATGTATTTACGATAGTCAGTGATTGCAGACTTGCCTTCGATTTGAAGAGCAATAACAGGGCCAGAGGTCATAAAATCAAGCAACTCACCAAACCAAGACTTTCCTGTATGTTCAGCATAAAAAGACTCTGCTTGCTCACGAGTAAGCGTTAGGGTTCGCTTGTTTGTGATTGTTAAATCTTCCTGGGACTCAATGGCATGCATGATATCGTCTTGAAGATTTAGTTTTGTTGCGTTGGGTTTGATTAAACCAAGAGTTTTCTGGATCATTCTTATACCTCATAGTGTAATGATCATATGCTGTAAATTGAAAGCATATTGTGCAATTTTATTTAAAGTATCTTAACAAAGTTTGTTTCGCCTAGAAAGGACGGAGTGCCATTTACAGGAGGATAAATAGATGAATCTCGTATTTCTACCTCTCTTTCATCCCAAACGCGCTTAGAAACATTGATTTGATAGCGATTACAGCCTTCAATATTGGCATATCCAGTAACTTCGCCTTCTGCGTAGCACTTTTCATTGCCTTCAAAATCAAAAGACCTTACCTTGTCTCCAATATTAATTCCGCCACGTTCAGATTCAGGTAGTTCAATAGCTTCAATACTTGATGTCATTGTTTATCCCCTTATTAAGTGCTAAGAATTATACCAGAACAAGGATAAAATGTCAATACAAAAGTCTATCAAAATACAATCCACTAAAATTGACAAATGGATGAAATAAGGTTATAATAATGCCATTGAGTATAATAGGAAGTAATTTTGATTATTAAAGATGAAGAGCATGAATATCAGGGTGAGAAGCTTAATTTTTCATTGCTTGGCGTTGTTGATGTTGTCGGCGCTTTAAATAAGCATGGACACACTAAGGTTTTTGACTTTTTAAATAATAAGCATCCGGCAAAAAATGGAAATCTTAAATTTAAGCCTTTATGGGTTAGAGATGTTAAGAAGGATGATAGTGGACAATCTTTAATTTTTGCCTTTTTTGTAGCAACAAAGGAAGCAAATCCAAATTCAAGCAGGGTTCTTATTTCAGAGAAGTCTTTAGTTGAGTTTAGAAATGAAAATCCAATTATTGAAATTGATGATAGCTGGTCTAATTGGGAGGAAATTTTAATTGAAAAAAATAAATAGTATTGATGATGTCGAAATTGGAGATGTTATTAGAAAACAAGATGTGGCAGATGCTGTTGTTGTAACATCTATTGGTGATGGTTTTGTAATTGGCACAAGGCATGTTCATGTATCGAATCCAAGCGAATGGAAGAATGAAAACAATGAAACGCTAACTTCTATTCAGAGCATGAGGCGATCTCACATTATTGAAAGCTTAGTATCGAAAGAGAAATACCATGTGCTTGCTAACTACACTGACTACTGTATTGCAGTTAAGACAGAAATAATTAGAGATGCAGAAGACTATGTAAGCTACGGCAAGCAGAAACTGGAATAATTCTCGATTTATCGAGGAAAACAAAAAGGCTCATTTAAGAGCCTTTTTTAATGCTTTGTGAATAACAGAACCTAATGAATACTGATAGGGTATATGAATTCATTAAGAGAGCCATATATAGAGCATTAATATTTGCCTCTTGAGAAAAATACATATCAAGCAAGGCAAAAGAGAATAGTGACAGTGCAAAGTGATTGGTTACGCGCATTACTCTATCAGATAGAACTCTTCTTTTTTCTATTTCTACATAATAAACAAGAAAAGGCTTGCTTATCGCTATAGAGAGTAAAAATAGAAACATGCCAATAATATAGGGATTGAATATCTCTTTAATCATTAGCTCACCAGAAATTCCTGACACCAATAGGATCATAAGTAAGGGAACTAAAATAGGAAAGATGGCCAGGATAATGAAATCAATTCTTTTTCTTTCAATGCAATGTCTTAGTCCAATCCTGAAGTCTTGATTAAAGTTTCTCATTTTGTTATTTTCTCGTTATGCAATGATTTAAATTTAGCTAATTTCAATTGATAAAGCCATCTTTTCAGATGGCTTATTTGTTTTTAATTTACCTATAAGTTTTGTTTTGTCCAGTCAAGGGCAGCGCTAGCCCTAGAAAGTTGAACTAATTGAGTTGAGATTCGCTCAAAGCCATTTTGTTTAAGTAGATCGATAGCAGCACCTAATTCTGCACTATCCCAAAGAACCTCTTCAACTGTGCTTATTAGGTTATCTTCTACCTTATCATAATCTTCTTGGCTCAATTCATCAGTGCTTGATGCTTGAGTAATCTCAAGAACAATATCTTCCTTGTTAGAAGTGTGAGAATTAATATTTGTAGGCAAAGAATTTTTAACCGCATCTTTAATTGTCTGAGTGTTTACATCGTACTCTTCGAGCAATTCATATACCGGCTGAATACTGGTTGAAGAGATTACCGCATTGATCTGAGCTTCAATTCCTGCATTATTTACATTGTCTGAGATGTGTTGGCTAGTACCAACATGTTCAAAGACAACCTCATCCATAGATTCTTGGATTTCGTCAATTGATTCATGATCTTTAATTTGAGCAAAAACAATATCACCCATTGTTAGGATTTCATCATTGATGCTATCAGGAGTCGTAGACGGCTTTTTAAGCTTGTCAATTAAGATTGAAGTATGTGAGCAACCATAACCTTTAGAAATTGCATGACAAAGCTTAGATGGGCTCATGTTGGTGTGCGGTGCAACCTTGTGAGTAAATTCTTTTAGTGTGTCTTCAGAGTTGATTTCAATATTGATATTTGACATTGATTTATTCCTAATTAGCGCAATGATAATAGAGTTTCGACCCTTGCCCTGTCATTGCTATTAAAAATAGAATGTCAGTACTTGTTTGATTTTTATATCTTGGCTGTTTCGCAATTATGGTCGAAGCAGGTTGCCGTCCTTTTATCTCGGCTTACACATAGAATTAACTACTGCGAGAAAGTGAAATAAGTATAGCAAAGCAAAGATAAAAAGTCAATAGATGCAAACAAAAAAAGCGCAACATTAAGTTGCGCTTTGAATTAGTTGAGTTGTTACTTACTCGTATTCAGCTAGTAGGTCTTCATCTAGTGGGAAATACTCCCAACTTACCTGGCCTTCGTCTTCGATAAGGTCATATACGCTGCTCCATAGTGGGCTTGTATCTGGATCATCTGCTAGGTCAGCAATGTTAGCATGAATACATGTTGCAAGTTCTGACATTGGTGCGTTACGAGACTTCTTACGGAAAGATTTACCTACCATTAGAGCCTGTACGCCGATTGTTGGTGTGCCAATCACTTTACCATTAATACTGTAGTTTACACTTTCACGAGTGTAGAACCCTGCTGTTTTTGAAATTGCATCGTAATCCAGTGCAACAAGGTGCCATTTGTTTGTTGCAAGATACTCTTCAATAACCTTGTATGGGTGTCCACCAACTAGAAGTAGTGGTGCTGCCGTGTTGTTAGGGTTACGCTTTGCTTGTGGAACTTCAAGAACATTTAGGTTGAGGTCAAAGAAGTAGCTTAGTGCTTCTGCTGAGATCATTGAGCCACCCCAAGAACCAATAATTTGGTTTTTCAGCATGCTTAGCTCAATCTTAGGAGCCACATCTTTATCTTTGTTAAAGAAATCGCGCCATGAACCAGACTTATCTCCTGACTTAGGCTTGTAGCCTTTAGGGATTAGTAGGTGGACAGCTTCTTTATGAAGACCTGTAACCACTTTCATTCGATTTGAGTTTACCTTGCTAGGTGAGCGTTTTGCGTAGTATTGAAGTACATCTTCTTGAACTAGGCCAACCGAATAGGTTTTATTCTGCATGCCTAGTAGGTTTTCTACTGAGCCTGCTGTGTTGTGGATTTCTAGTGTGCGATCCGTTAGGTCTTCTGCACAATATGCGTTAATGTCTTTCGTCATTGCGAAATAGTTTCCGCTTTCACCACCAGTACCGACCTTGATTGCTTTAGCAGAGGCAAGGCTAGGAGCCATTGCGCCAATAAGTGCCAGTGATGCGATAAGTTTTAGCTTAGAATGTTTCATGTTGTTTCCTTACAAATTTGATAATTCAGTTAATAGAGCTTAATTATTTCTGATTAAAACGGTGAATCGGTTTGCGTGGTTGACTCGTAGCCGCCAGAGGTTTCAGTAGAACCACCTGAACTGTCTGCTAAGAAGTTTAACGCTCCAAAGATGATGCCAATCGAAAAGATAGTAGCAATCAAAATTTGCATTGCTTTTGTACCCTTACTTGCGCCTGGTTTGTTGTTTGACATATCTTACTCCTTATTCGCTGTCGATTTCAAAATCACGCACTGAATTGTCAATGCTTGCCATAGCTTCATGGAACTCACTTTCAATTGCTGCGAAAGCTTCCATACCTAGCATTTCTTCAAGTTGATTGCCGCTATTTGCTGATGCAAACTGTAGGGCTTCACTTGCCATATCTGTAAACTCGGCCATGTCTTTATAGTCATCAACTTTAAGCTTCAGATTTTTGTGAGCAAGACCTGCTTTTTCAACATTCTTTTCTACGATTTCATAAGCTTGTTCAACTTTCTCAGTCATAGCCAGCTTTTGAGAGTAGCTTGTGGCATTTTTATCTGACTCAGCTAGTCGCTGCTTAACCTTGTTTACATAGCCTTTCATCTTATCTCGTGCCTTTCGAGCATTTTTAAGTTGAGATTCAGACTGGATAACCAAGTTTGTTAGTGTTTCAATCTTGTACTTTTTAGCATTTTCAATCATCTTTGAAAGTACAATATTGCGAGTCCATTGCTTAATCAGTGGGTCAGCAGACTTTAGGAAGCGCAAGCCTAAGAAAAGACCTACGGCAGCAACTACTGTAAAGATTAGAGCAAAAATACCGGTAATGATTTGAAGAACCATTGCTCCTGCGAACATTAGGCCACCTACTGCCATTAGTCCGAAAACAATGTTTCTAGATTTCGCTGAAATAGGAGCATTTTGTTCGCTCTTGATTTCTGCGATTCGACTATTACTTTCTTCTACCAGTGTAGAGAAATTTAATTTTGTTTGCGTATTGCTAGACAAAGCAACCTCCTTGTCTTTGTGTGTGTAAGTAACTAACTCGTCAAATAATATACAATATATCTTGTGAAATGTCAATATCTTTTTTGTACATTATTTCAATTTTTTTAATTAATCGTCAATCGGGTTCTGATATAGAATGACAATATCCTCTAGCTCTTTTTCACGCTTTTTGATCTTGTCCAGTTCTTCCTTTACTTGTCGCAAGGAAGTGATGTCATTTTCATTTGGCTTAGAGGTTTGACAGTCCATGAAAAGCATTGATAAGCCACAGCGTTTTACAAGCTCATGCGGCTTGGTAAATCCGTATCGCTTCATGCTTTTTCGATATTCGTCATTATCAATAATTACAAGAGGAACATTGTATCCGCTATCATTTACATGAGATATATAGAATCCCTGTGTTCCTTTCTTGATATAGCTGTAATCATTAATGAATACAACTCTTTCATTAGTTTTAAGTGAACTAGCCATAAAGCTCTCTCTTTATTTGACGATTCCAAGAAGAAGCTTGTCAACTTTATCTAGCTTGGCTAGTGCTTTCTTTTCTTCTTGCTCAGGATCAATGATTTTTTCACTGGTACTTTGATAGGGTTTGTTTTTGTTCTTTTTGCTATTGTAAACTGAGTCTCGCTCTTCTTCACTAAATGTAGCAAATTCAATGGTAGTTGGAGCGCGTCCGTCAATACCATTTGATGTGATGAGAAATACAATCTTTTTAGCCATTCTATGTACCTATAGAGGTTAAACTTAAATTCTAAAGAATTTGCGTGGCGGCCTTTGTTTCAAAGGATTTTCCAGTCTCGCTTCGCTTTCTTACTTGATGTGCTTATAGTATACTTATTTTAATGAAATGTCAATAGATTAAATGCTTATTTTTGTATAATTGTTGCTATTGATTGCTCTTAGTGACTTGTCATCCACTGTTCCAATTCTGGACGGTACTGTTGTTTCAATGAGAAGATATTTCTTGCTACCTATCGGAATAGCAAGCTGGCTATCAAATGGGTACTCAATGTAGGTGACAGCGTGACCTATTGGCTTAGTATCAATAGTAAGAACTCCGTGTTCTAGTGATGGAAAGATTTCTTTGAATAGCATGGCAAGCAGTAGGGATTTTTCATCACAGTCTCCTGTGTAGTCATCTATTACCGCAATAGGGGTTCTGAAGTTTGAATCGCTCATGTTGGCACTATCATAGGGGATGTCTTGAACAAATCTTGTGATGACCGCTATTTTATCTTTTGCGCTTAATGTTTTGGTTGCCTTTAGTAGTTTAAGGGAAAGGCTTTTAGCAAGATGGCTTTGTTCGATAGCCGCATATCGGTAATCGGGATAGTGAGATTTTGTTTTTGGGTTGTAGGCAGAATGAAAAACCTCTCTAGATGTTTCAATTGATTGTTGTTCTATTAGCTTGTCCATATTGGCGCGAACTTGGTTGCCGGGTATGTTGTGAACCTGATAGATAATGCCTTTTCCTTTGGTGTTTGTTATCTCTATTTTTCCTCTGTTAAATCTTTTGGCAAACTGATTCGATTTTTCTTGAAGCCCTATAAGGAAATGAGGTTGAGATACTATTTCTTCTGGCGTTATTCTTCTTTGAAATACGATGTCTTTTTTTAAGTGATCGCTTGGATTGATTGAGATCTTCATTTTGGTTTTATTGCCATTACCAAGGTGAAATGTATATTTATGTTCTTCTACGCCATTACTGAAAGCACGCTCGGTATGATTTATTTTAATCAACTGGTTGATTTTTATGCTGTCAGCCCATGACAATTTTGGTGTAACCATGAACATTGACAGAATGATTGCGTATCTTATTTTCATAATATTTTATTATCTTACAATGCTTTACTGCACATGCACCTTTTAGCTTAATAAAAAATTTTATTTTTTATTGTTGTGTACTATTGATTTTAGATGAGAACACTATAAGATGCACGCCGATTATAAGAATTTAAGGGTGTAACAATGAATAACCTAAGCGGCCTTAGTGCTGATGAAATAGCTATCTATAATAGCCTGAATGACAATCTATTAAATGTTAATGAGATAATTTCAAAGCTAACAGAAGAATCAAAAACAATTGAAATGAGCTCTGATGAAAGCGACAATGCCTCAGAGATTGAGCGTCAAGCGTCAGATCTTCAAAAGTTAAATCAACAGAAAGTTAGAAAGGTTCAACTTGAGCGTGCTTTAAGCCGAGTTTTATCAAGTGATTATGGCTGGTGTGATGATTGTGGTGATGAGATAGCTAAAGGTCGAATTGATGCTATTCCTGATGCTGTTACTTGCATTACGTGCCAGTCTATTAGAGAAAGAAAATCTCAAGAGTTCGTACACTGAGCCGTTGACAAAGTGTACTTAATGTGATATATTAATTTCAAGATAAAAGAAAGGAATTAAAATACTATGTCAGTTGTTATTAAGTCTAGCAGCGAACTTGTGGTTGGAAGTTGTCTTCTAAATAATGCAGATGGCGTTTTTACATGGATAATAAACTTATCTGAACGATGGATCGGTCACGAAGTTATTCAGGAAAAAGATGGCGACTTAACTCGTCTTAAAATTGTATTGGACAATGGTACAAAGCAAGGTGTTGTTTGCTTAGAGGGTTTTGCATCTTCTCAATACAAGGTAATTTCTGAAATTGAGAAAGATCAAATTGTGGTCAATTTACTTCATAAAGAATTACTCGCTAAAGACAATACTTTGGTCGCTGAACTTAAAAAGGATTAAGGTGGTAGTTTTGTTAGATATGCTAGTAGAATCTGGAGATCGTTCCATAGATGCATTGTCAGCTATTATGCTTTGCGTGAGTAGAAAAGTTTCCTCTGAGCATGATGAGGATAGAATCAATGCAAATAAGGGTTTGCGTAAAGCACTGAGTGAAAAAATTCTAAAAGAGTGTAAAAGCTTAGTACCTGAAGTTAGCAACAAAGATTGGAACTTGGCGGCATCTCAACTGGCGGAGTATTAAAAATGTCTAATATTATTAATGAAATAAATGATGCAGTTATCAATGTCTTTCAAAAAGAAGCAAAGAACACTTTGTATTCAATTGATAAAGCAGGAACAATGAGTGATAGTCAGTCTATTTCTGATTGGGGCGGTGTGTTTTCCGGTATGCCTAAAGAGTTAACTCTTGGTGATATTCGAGAATATATTGAAGAGCTCGAAGAGCAATAAAACCTAATTCACAAAAAATGCACCTTGTGGTGCATTTTTTTTGCCTAAATTTTGTCAAAACATTAATATATAGGTATATTAATGTTAGTGTCAATCCATATGGAGCATGGTTATGAGTACGCGAACAAGGCAGACAGTGATAGAGAGTAAGGTTGTTGCCACTATTTTCAGTGAAGACAAAGAGCCATTTGATATTCGCTGTCTTTGTTTTAATGAACGCCTGGCTAGATTTATTGTTATCAGTCATTCTGATTTAGATAACTATCTGGTCCCTATATTGGCAGAGGCGTCTTTAAACTTAAAAACGAAATACAGCTCATTTAATTTTGGTGGGCTTGATTCTGTGTTGTCTGAGTTATTTAAGGAAGAAGTCAAAGGGATTGACAGGGAAAGAC
Source organism: Laminaria ephemera (assembly GCA_036873875.1). Lineage (NCBI taxonomy): Eukaryota > Phaeophyceae > Laminariales > Laminariaceae > Laminaria > Laminaria ephemera. The sequence goes on from JAYJMJ010207059.1 coordinate 21,890, forward strand.
TACTGACTATCAGGGATAAGGAGAGGTTATGAAATTAAAAAATAGGAAGGCGACAAATAAGCTTAAAAAAGTTACCACTATGTCGCTATTTGAGGTGTCATATGCGTTAAGATTCATTGCCCTGGTAAAGAGAGAGAAAAAGGACTGGGCTCGACTTCAAGCTTGCTTTAATGGAACGGAACGTGAAATTAAGCTTAGCTTGGCAAAATATATTTTGGGTTTCCATATTGTTCGAGATGATCTTCTTGAAATGGATATTAAGATACCGCTTATAACTCAGAAGATGATTGAAAGAGAAAATTTTGATGAGTATTTTATTTATTCAATGTTAGAGCTTTATAATGCCAATTTATTCACAGAGTCTCATGAGACGCTTTTAGAGCTATCTAACTTAAAGATGGAGGATTTGCTGGTATCGCCTTTTTCAAGCGTTAAAAACCTTAGTTTGAGGGTTGTAGCTGTGCCTTCAGTCTTTATATTTGCGTTGATAGGGTTCTATTATATGTTTAACTAAAAAAGCAGCCTGTTGGCTGCTTTTTAATTCATGTTACTTTTTATCTAGTGCCCAGCCTATACTAAGCAGTAACCGGCTACCCTCAGTGACTTTCTTAACTTCATGCTCTGATTCATCTGGTCTAAAAAATTTAATTCTGCTAGTAGAGAATATGTTTTTTTTGCACACAAACTCTCCGCCTTTCTTGGCCTTTTTGATGATGATGTTTAGCCTAAAGTGTCTGTGATGATCTACTGGATCTGTATGTGCCGGTATCCCTGTTCCTGTTGGGAACTTTAATAGGTAAGCGTCAAACTTTATTGGCCATGAAGATGTGGCTATCAGCATCTTCATGTAGCCTGTGCCTTGTCGTCCTTGAGTCCACTTGAGCATTAATCTTCCTTGTTGATGAATTTCTCAAAGTTTTCGATTGATAAGGGTCTTGAGAAGTAATAGCCCTGATAAAGGTCACAGTCAAAATTTTCAAGCTCTTCTTGGTGATTCTTGGTTTCAACACCTTCAGCCAGAACTTTCACTTCAAGGTTTTTACCGATTGAGATAATGTTTTGAACCATTTTTAGACTTTTTTCATTCTCTGTAATATTCATAATGAAGCTTCGGTCAATTTTCAGCTCATCTATCTCAATTCTGTTCAACATACTAAGTGAAGAGTAGCCAGTACCAAAATCATCCAATGATATTTTAATGCCGAGAGGCTTTATTTTGTCAAAAATATCTTTAATATCTTCAATGTTTTCAACAAATAGGGTTTCCGTAATCTCTAGTGTTAGCCTTGATGTGTCGAAGCTGTGAATTTCAATTAATTCAGTTAGCGTATCATAGAAGTTATTGTTCATAATTTGCTTAACTGAAATATTTATAGATGTTTGAAACTTAATGCCGCCTTTATTTGACATGTTTCTGATGTTGCTCATCACTTCATTCATAATGTATCGACCAAGTTCAGGCATTAATCCGCAGTCTTCCGCAACTGGAATGAACTCATCAGGGCCAACAAATCCTAGTTCATCATCAATCCATCGAACAAGAGCCTCTACGCCATATAGCTCGTCATTTGCAGCTATTTGAGGTTGATATACCATAAATATTTTTCCATCAACAAGAGCTTGTCTAAGTCCTTGCTCAATAGATATTTTACGAATAAGCTCTTTCTCTATACCTAGGTCAAAGAATCGAACAGAATTTCTATCACTTTTTGCCTTGTACATGGCGATATCAGCGGACTTTATGAGTGTTTCAATGTCCTTTCCGTGTTGAGGGTATTGGGAAATTCCAATGCTTGCACCAAGAACAAATTTGCTTCCAGATATAGCGTATGGCCTTGAAATTTCATCAATTACGTCATTTGCTTCTCTTGTAAGCTCATTGATGCTGGTTGTTTTGGTTAAGACAATGAACTCGTCACCACTTTCTCGATAAAGAACAGAGCCATCATTAAGAAGAGACTTAAGCCTTTCAGAAACCTGGATTAGAATATTGTCACCAGTTTTATGTCCATGAGAATCATTTATGTTTTTAAACTTGTCCAAATCAATAAAAATAACGCTAAAATTGCTTAATGCATTTATCCAGACAGACTCATTCTTTCTCAAAGAAAAGCGGTTTGGCAGCTTGGTTAGAGAATCATGGTTTGCCTGATAAATTAACTGTCTTCTTTTCTTTGAGTCTGATTTTGCAATAGACAGTACAAGGAAGTAGAAAATAACATTAAAGATAAGAAAACTAATCAATGAAACCAAGATCTTATCGATTGTTTTAATCCAAATTTCTTTGTAGTTGATTTGAGATACAATCCAAAGGTTATGATCTTTGTCGTATCGTGCAGTTATTTGCTTCATTACATTTGAAGTTCGATTTGAATAGGTGAAAGAGTAGGTCTTATTTGAAATCATAATCTCTTTCATGGACTTTCCTGTTTCCGCTAACATTTGACTCGCGGCAAGATCATAGTTAGTCATTTGACTGTTGTTGTGAAAAAAATCTTTCTTTTCATCAATTGACTGATTAACAAAATTATCGGAAAACTTATAAATTATGTTTTGATTATTGCCAATTAACATAATCGGATAAGAGAGCTCATCATTTGATGTTAAACCATCAAAAAGGAAATTATCTAATGAGATCCCGGCAGTTGATACGAATTTTACATTGCCTTTTTCGTCTCGAATTGATTTTCTAACAGGAATAATAATCTTTTGAAGTTGCTTATGATAATAGGTTTCTCCAATGATCATTTTTTCGCTTTCAAGAGCTTGTTGGAATGTTTTCTTGGTAATCTCATTACTATTCATATTAAATCCGGTAAAGGACTTAATGTTGTTTGTTGTGGCCGTTACATAACCATTACTACTAATAATGCCAAAGGCTGAAATTTGCTTGTTATGAGTAAGTACGCTATCTAGCTCAGATTCAGAAGATGAGTCAGCGTCAGAGTGTCCAATGATATGATGACCAACCATATCAAGCGTACCTTCAATAGAAACCAGGTAGCTATAGATGCCCCTGGTTAAAAGATTTACATCGCTGACTTGCCTGAACTTAAATTCGTTTTTCACATTCTGGTATTCAGTGTAACAAAAAGCAGAAAAGATCAGTAAGCCAGAAACTAGCAGTGCTTGGTATAAAAACCAAATGTTCTGTTTTATCTTTTGCATGACTTATTCTCGTTATCTTATTGTGAATTCTGTAGAAAGATTTTTTATTGAGAAAATTATACCTTTTCTGTATAAGGATGTCAATAAATATGTATATGTATAATAACTTTATATTGTCAGTGATTACGGGATATAGGTCAATATTTTGTTTTCTTGGTAACTTACGAAAATCCATATGTGTTTTATAATAATAGGAATTTTAAATAACGCAGATATTAGGGCCTAATTAGATAGTATTTTAATTAATGCTGTTTATGTCAATAAGCATTTATGGTAAGGTGTGTTTAGTTATCGGCAATTAATCAAAGAGAGAGTTACTTTGAATGCAAAAATAGAGAGTTTTTTTTATAAGAGTTGGGCTGACGTAACTGAGTCTGATGAGGCTGATCTTTGTATAGTAGGTATGATGTTGATACTTGCTTCGGTATTTATGCACAAAGATTATAATATGCTTTTCTTAAGTGGTGTACTGATGCTTCTTAATCTTGCATTTGTAAGAACGTTTACATCTGTGCATGAAGCTCAGTATGGAGATAGTACTTGTTTGCATACGAACAGGAATCTATCAATAGCATTTTGCTTTACTGCATTAATTACCTTATTTTTAGTTACTTAAGATTAGTTAGGTGCGTAGCCGATTAGCTGTATTCTTATGAGAAAAAGGCAAATCGGCTTTTTTTGTTTTTAAATTTTGTGTCTTGATTGGGGAGTGCGAGAACTAAGACCAAGCGCCTTGTTGATAGCCCAAGTTTGATAAGGTTCTTTACCATCATTCTTAGGGGAGCTCATCATTTTTTTAAAAGAAACAATAGCTTCATCCTTTACCTTGTTTGCTCGTTCAAGCTTTTCTTCATCCGTTGTAGTAAATAGTCCATCTCCCCATTCATCCATTAAATTTCTATTTTCGATTGTGGACAGTAGTTGTTTTAGGCAAACTTCTTTTTTACTCATTGTCGTTCTCTTGTTATTAATCTAATAAGTTAATCATAGCATCGATATAAAGGCATGTTAATTATCTTTGGTTTTTAATTGCAGAACTTGTGATGAAACATTGTCTTTATTTATAAGGTGAATGTGCATGTTGACATTATGTGCTTTGTTGTTATGATTTTATAAAAAGGAGGATTTATGGATGGTGTTTCATCCTTGCCTGTTTCTATGGTGATAACGGGTGGGGGAAGTGGTTTTAATCAGGGACCAAGTGAGCTCAAGATAAGAGAAGGCAATCATGTCCCGGATAAAACTAAAGATGTTATTATAAATCAAAAGAGGTTTCATAGTTTGGTTGCATCACAGATTCAAGCAATCGACCACAGAAATGAAATGGTTAAATCTGCTAATAGCGTAGCCGAAAAGACGTATCACAAGATTATGGATATAAATATTAGCAATGCCAATAATCTTCAAGGTCAAATAGTTGATACTTCAGTATAGAATAAGCAATGAAAAATATATTTAATTGTTTTATATATGTAAAACAGCAATCATCCATTAGGATATTGCTGTTTTTTATTGGTTTTTTAAATGGTGTGCAACTTAGCTCAACAAAACACGCTTATTTTATTTAAAAATACTAATAAAACTATTGCCAGTCATTAATTATTGGAATATTATGTTTATCAACAACTGCTAATAATCAAGCAGAAAAACAAAATTTGATAATAATAATAATAAGGTATAAACAATGAAACTTCTAACTAAAACTCTTATGGCAATGGCAGTAGCGGCAACTTCTTTCGGATCAATGGCTGCTGACGAATCATTTAAATCTTCAATCCGTCTTTTGGCTCCAATCCAAATTGTTGAAGGTCAGGACTTGTCTTTCGAACCAACTCTTGCTTACCAGAACATTGATGTTGTCACGGCACCTTCAGATGTTCGTGCTGCTATCTTCAGCGCATCTGGTTCTCCTGATGAAGTCGTTGTAGCTTCTGTCGAGCAAAGTTCAATCGTAATGAGACTTAACGGCACTGGCACTGTTCCATCAGAAATGATTGCGGTAGATGCATTTACTCTAGGTGGTTCTTTGGATGGCGTAAGTGGTGAAGGTGCCTTTGATGCTGCTGGTGAGCTTAAGAATATGCGTGTAGGTGGTACGGCTCACGTACAAGCTGACGATATCGCGGGTGACTACGTAGGTACAGCAACATTCAGACTTACTTACCTATAACAGTTAGTAGAAACACTTAAAAAAGAGCGCATTGCGCTCTTTTTTTGTTTATGTAAAGTAAATATTGATTAATTCTGAATAAGATTATGTGATAAGAACTGCACTCAATAACTTCAATTTATTGTTTAATGTAAATAAAACATCAATTAGCTATAAAAAATCATTATGATTAATCATTGTTATGTCAATAACCCAGCCATTGATTTGTAGCTGTTTTTTAAAACATGCCAAATGACAATGTATTTAAATAGTGAAAAAATAAGTATTTTTATTTGCAGCAACTAATAAAAAAGGTAATATTACTTCCATAGAGACAAGGCAAACAACAAAACAACAATAAAAAGGAAAGCCCAATGAAATTTCTAACTAAAGTATTATTACCAGTAGTAGCATTAACATCTTTCGGTTCGATGGCAGATAACGAAGATTTTAAATCAAGTATTACATTACTTGCTCCGGTTCAAATTATTGAAGGTCAAGATTTGTCATTCGAACCAACACTGGCTTTTCAAAACAAAAGCGTTGTAACTAGACCTACAGATGTTAGAGCTGCTATCTTTAGTGCTACAGGAACACCAGGTTATGCATTTATAGCTAAAGTAGAAGAAAGAACTATTGAAATGAGACTAAACGGAAATGGTTCATCTTCAGATGAGAAGATTACAGTTGGTAATTTTACATATGGCGGAAACCTAGATGGGGCTGGCCAAGGTCAATTTGATATGTCTGGTGAGCGTAAGAATCTTAGAGTAGGTGGTACAGCTTATGTTGAGTCTGAAGATATTGCAGGGGACTACGTTGGAACAGCAACCTTTAGAATTACTTACCTTTAATTAGAGTAAAAAAAGAGCAGGCCAAGTGGCTTGCTCTTTTTTATTGGGAACAAAAATTAAAGTGTAAATTTCTTCACGTTGTCATCAATTTTTTCACTGACATTGGAAAGTTGCTCACTTGTTTCCATTGCCTGAATTGATGCTCTAGTTGTTTCTTCAGTTGATTCAGCAATTCCATTTACGTTTCTTGCGATCTCTTCTGTAACAGAGGTCTGCTCTTCTGAAGCTGTTGCAATAGCTATGTTCATATCTGAGATTTGGCTAATTGCATCTGCAATTCTATCCAGACTTTGCTTGGCTGTTTCTGCCTCTTGAACAGTAAGCTCACTTTGGGTTTTGCTTTTCGACATTGCAGATACTGCAAGTTGAGAGCTGTGCTTAAGAGATTTAATCTTGTTATTGATTTCCTCAGTGCTCTGCTGGGTTTTGCCAGCCAGATTTCTTACTTCATCTGCTACAACGGCAAAGCCTCTGCCTTTTTCACCTGCACGAGCTGCCTCAATTGCTGCATTAAGAGCAAGCAGATTGGTTTGCTCGGCAATTGAATTTATAACATCAAGTACGCTAGTGATGCCCTCAACTTCCTTTTCAAGTTTTGAGATAACTTCCTCGGCATTGTTTAGGTTTCCTGCAAGACCTTCAATAGAGGTAACAGCTTTAGTTACATTGATAATTGCATCTTTACTCTCATCGTCCGCGCTTTGTGCTGATGAGGCTGCATTTTGTGAGCTATGAGCTATCTCACTAGCTGCTGTGGACATTTCTGTTACTGCTGCTGCAACTTGCTCAGTTTCAACTTTGGTCTTCTCCATCTCCTTTCTGCTTCGGGTGGCAATGTCTGACATGTCATGAACAATGCTGTTCATCTCTTGAGATTGTCCTTTAAATGAAGTCATGATCGAATGAATGTTGCCAACAAAAATGTTAAAGTGAGTTGCAACTGTACCGATTTCATCAGCGCTCTTAACTGTCAGTCTCTTAGTCAGGTCTCCTTCACCATTTGAAATATCTTCCATTGCTTCACCGATTTCAATAAGAGGTCTCATTAGTCGCTTAAGCATAAAAGCAATAATAAAGATTGATATCAGAACAAACACAGGTGTAAGAATAACACTTAGTTGGTTTAGATCACTTACTGATTTGAATGCTTTTTCTTGGTCTACTTCAATTGCAAGCTTCCAATTAATAGACTCAACACCCTTAATGTCATAGAAGCCAATTAGCTTAATACCTTGTTCAGTTTCAACTTCAACAAGTTCAGACTTTGGCTCTAGGTCTTTAACTTTATAAATTTCACTAATATTTTTTTCATTAAGCTTTGGATTTTTGTGGACAAGTACTTTGCCCTCCGCATTCACAAGATATGCTAGGCCAGTTCCTGAGAAGTTAATTGATGAAAGTGTGTTGGCGATAAAATCTAGAGAAATATCACTTGCTGCAACACCTTTTAATATGCCGTTTTTAGTAATAGGTGCCGTTGCTGATACAAGTACTTCACCACTTGTTGAATCAATATATGGTTCAGTAAAGGAAGAAGACATTAGTTGTTTTGTTTTAATGTACCAAGGACGAACTCGTGGGTCGTAATCATCAGAAAGAACTTCTTCTGGATCGTTCATAATCATTACGCCGCCCTCACTGGCTACGTAAACATAAACATAGTTACCACCTTTTTGCATAACCTGAAGAATAGTGCGATCCATGTCATGACCAATGTAAGTTGTTTTGTCGGCCACTGCTTGGGTTTGAACAAGCTTTTCATTAAGCCATCTTGAAATGTTTTCAGTAGAGCTAATTGAAAACTCTTCAATGCTAGATTGCTGAGATTCACGTGCATAGTCAGAAACAAGGTTTCCGATAAGCATTGAAATTGATGTTAAAGACACTGCAACGATTAAAGATGCAGCAATGATAATCTTTCGTGAAAATCCTATATTTTTCATTTGCCTTTCCTTGGTGTGATAGTTTAGAAGGTAAGTTTAAAGCTTACATTACGAGAAAAGTATATAAGATATTGTTACTTATGTCAATAAGTCGTTGAGGATCCTGATAAAAGCTTGACAGTAAGCGAAAGATCTTTAATAAAGAGGGAAAACAGACGAAGATACTAATAGGATATTATTCAACATTGTATTGCGGAAAATTATGCTTTATGTTTTTTATCTTTTGGTAAAAAAATGAAAATTTTAAGAAATACTGATTATGAGGGAAAAAAATGGCCTTTGCCATACTTAATAGTAAGCTTATCAATAAGCTGCTGTTCTTTTTTTGTGATCATGTCTTTATCTATGTATCTCCATCTCCTTTCATACATGTTAAAAGCAGTTTCTTCTTTAATCTCTGTATTGTGCATATCCCATAAAATCAGGTCTAGTTCTGGATATTCTTTTCTATTGATTGTAGGCTTCATGCTTAGATCACATTTTGTTTAAATAATTGCAATATTATACCTAAATTTAATGTTTTTGGCAATATTTAGTTGATTCATATTTAATAGTAAATTATGATACTTGGATTATGACAATACTGAAAAAAGTTAGAATACTATCATTAATATCTTTGCTGGTTATTCCTGTAGGTAGTGCTGTGGGCGGTGGTAAGGGGCACAATAGTCATGGTAATGGCCATGGTTATGGTCATTGCAATCATGGTAATGGCAATGGATACGGTCATCATGATGATTGTGACGATGACTATGACGATGACGATGATTATCATGATCATGATCATGATCATGATGATTATTGCGATTGGGGCCATGTTTACTTATTTAGGCTAAGCAATATGAAATATCCTACCATTATCTCGGGATATAGGCAGAATATTGTTCTATCGCCTTGGGATAGTAATGCTGCGGTATTTAAGGTCTGGGGAATACCTTATGCTCGTGTAAGGGTGAAAGTGAGGAATAATGTTGGATATATGTATTCATATTATGGTGATTACATTAAGACAACTAACTTCACATATGGTGGCTCTGTTGATTCAGACGGTTACGGGTATCTTGATAGGTATGGTTTTTTAACAAACATACGCATTGGCGGAACAGCAAAAGTAAAGCCAAGAAACAAAGAACAGTATTACGAAAATTATTTTAATTTAGAGGTTTTTTATGAATAAGCTAAAAAAGGCAATACTTGTAGCAGGTATTGCTGCCATGCCAATGTTTTCTATGCCAGCGGTTGCTAAAAACAGCTTTTTGGTAGCACCTGGCAAAGTTCTGTTTGATATGAGTAAGACGACAACAGAGACATTTATTGTAACGAATACCGGTGACAACAAAATTCGATTGGAAATGGAGGTTCTATATATTCCAATTGGCGAAGAAGGTCTAAAAGTAGGTAATCATATTAGAGTCGGTGTCGATGAAGATGAGGATATCTCTGACAATGTTCGTGTATCTCCAAAAAGAATGAGACTTGAGCCTGGCCAAAGAAGAGATATTAAGGTTCAACTAAAACCTTTGGCTGGCGCTAAAGAAGGTGATTATAGAACTCACCTTGTAGTTAAGATGGTTGAAAATGCTATCACTCAGGATATTAATCCTGATAACAGCGAACAAATGAATATGAAGCTAAATATCAAGATGGAAACAGCAGTGGCTATTTATGCTAGAAAGGGCGAGGTAACTAATGCGTTGTCACCAGCATGTTCAGCTAAAGGTAAGGGTTTTTCTTATGATGTAGTGAATAGCTCCCCTTATAAGTTTGATGGATTTATTCAGGTTGCTGACTCTCCTATGTCCCCATATGTTCAGCTAAGAGAAAGTGAAAGAAGCATTGTGCTTGGACTTCCTAAAAACCAAAGAAATATCTCACTGTTTGATAGCAAAAAAGAACTAATGTTTAAGACTGAGTGTAAGTAAAAATGTTGAAGGGATTATTATCCAAGCTATCTTTAATGGCGATGCTTATTCCAAGTATTGCCTTTTCTGCTATTCCTCAAGATATTGAAAAATTAGATCTTGAAGAGGGGTTTATAGAATTACGGGTAGGTAAGAAAGGTAATCCTTTTTATGGTGTCATGATTGATCAAGACGAGAATCCATACATAGAAATAGCCCCATTCATGGAAACGTGGTTTGGTATTGAGCCAGACTGTAGTATCGAGGCCAAGCAATGTCAGGTAAGGTTGCCGGAGAGCGAAAGCCTCTACTGGTTTAGTGCAAACTCGAAAGAGTTTGGCAGAGGCGATGAGAAGCGAAACTGGGAAATTAATAATGCTATCATTATTAATGATGGGAGCATGTGGATAAGGCATGATCAGATCGATAAATGGATTCCTGTAAACGCCACATGGTCTATTAGGAGTTACATCCTCTCTGTAATACCTCAGTTTAAGCTTTCTGGTATTAAGTTGGCAGAGTTGGCATCAGCTAGAAATATTGAGATAAAAAAGAAAAAAGAAAGAGAAGAGTTTCTTAAGTCGAAGTCAATAAAGCCTATATCCGACTACAGTACTGAAGCAAGAGTCCAGTATACGAGTAGATATGATGTTAAGAATAGCGTACTAGATAATTCTTTTAGTTACGACATAGCATCAGACATCTATAAGGGAACATTTGGATTAGGCGGCGATTTATTATCTAAAGATGAAAATGAGCATATTGGATATTGGTTCTATGAAAACAAATCACTAGATATTGTTGATTATGCTGGAATTGGTGATGTTAGATTTGATGGTAGCCTAATTGCTAACAGTAAATTGCTAAAAAATGGAATAAGGATTGATAGAAAATACAGGGAGGATGGTGTAGGAAAGTTCTCAAAAAGGGAATTTACTGAGCCTAACTCTATTATTGATGTTTACATTAATGGCTTCTATCAAGACTCAGTAAGAGCAGATAAATTTGGATTCTATCAGGTTGATGATCTGTTTGTTAAAGGCGGAGACACTGTTAGATTTAGAGAGGTTACACCAAAGGGATTTGAAAATGAAAAACGGTATGTCGTTTCAGGTTCAAGTGGCGGATATTTGGAAAAAGATAAATGGGATACTCAATTTGTATATGGTGAAGAAGATGAGTTAATCCACTCTTTTGCTGATCTTAAATATGGAATAGGCGAACATTTTACCGCTGGATTTAATTTTTATGGATTTGAAAGCTACAATGAAAAATCAGAAATAGAAAGTAATTTCTTTGCCTCAAATATAATGCTTTGGAGATTTAATAGCGCATTTTCAGTTGCTGTTGAAATTGGTCTTAATGAGAGAAGTAATGCCTATAGAGCTGACTGGAATATTAGTGATCGTGCTTATTTGTCATGGGAGTCTAGAAGCGTAGATGAAAACAGCTTCATGATTAAATCTGACTGGTTTGAAGAATATGGATATTCATATAATAGACTGAGACATAATTATGTTTTTGGTAGGACCCAGTTCAAAACAACCATTCTCAACCAGGAGGATGGGAATAGTTATGAACTGGAAGTGGCCCATAAACTCCAGGGTCGCTTCTCTCTTAATGGAACTATTGGTTATGAGGAGCTTGGTGAGCAAGTTTATTCGGAGCTTTTAGTTAACAAAGCACTGGATGATGGAGGAACTATTGAGGGTGGAGTTAAGTATCAGTCTGAGATGGTTTCATTGTTTGGTTATTGGCGCACTATAGGGAAATCTAGCAAACCTTGGAGCGATACTTATTATGATAGACCATGGTCAGCTAACTTTGGTTTTACTTATGATGAGAGTAATGGTATTTCTCCTACAGCTAGTATTGATTGGCAACAAACAGATTGGCTTTCAGCTAATGTGTCGGCTACTAAAGAAAATGTATTTATCGGTATAACAATGCAATTTGGGGGTTCTAACAATAAGGGTGTCTCAAATACATTTGAGAGGCAATCTTGGAATAGCTTTGGCTCTGGAACGATAAGCGGAAGATTAATGAGCCCGGAAGAGAATGGTGTATCTGAGCCGGTAGCTGATGCAGTTGTTCAGGTGTCTAATTTTAAGGCAACAACAAATGAAAATGGTTATTTCTTTTTAGATGGTGTTCCGGCAAACGATGAAATGGAAATGTTTGTTGATGAGTCAACGATTGATATTCGAATGCTGCCTGATGATAAAAAGTGGAAAGTTAAATTAAGGCCTGGAACCAAGCTAACCATTAATCCCAAAATGGTTTGGTCTGTAGGTGTTGATGGATTCATTGAAGGTGTGAGCAGTGGGACTATAACCTTTATTAATAAGTACAATGATAATGAATCACAGTCGATCATTGAATCTGATGGTTTTTATATCATTGAGCGCTTAAGCCCTGGTGACTATAATGTAAAAATAGATACACTAGGAATAGAGTCTTTCGTTTATGAGTACACTGTAGAGAGCGGCGACTGGTTTAGTGATGTAAATTTCAAAATAAATTAAGGGAAAGTTGTGATTAGTAAAGGGACATTTATTTGTATAGTGTTGGTTGCTTTTATCGTAGTACTGGCGCTTGAGTTCTGGTCAACGTACAAAGCTGAAAGTCATCCTGTGCAGGCTCACGGATTAGGGAAGCCATCTTATTACTCTTGTCTTTATTTCTGGCACATAGGAAGAAAAGAAGCAGGTGTTAAGCTTATCAATAATGCAAACTGGAAGTGTAAGTTTGAAAATTCAGGGCTGGAATGGACAAAGGTTGACTGGCAATATAGGTAATCATTATTGACATTTCATCATTATTGTGTTAAAGTTTGTGTACAATATAGGAAGATGAGCTGGGATAAAGATATATTGAGTCACTATCTCCCAGGAAACGCCACTGTGTTACCAGTCTTCGAAAGAAGTCACAGAAAGGGCTTGGATGGATTTGTTCCTAACATCGTTATTTCGATGGCATACGAGGCCCATATTGTAATGATTCTATTGATGTGAGGGTAGGAGCATCCCCACGTTAAAAACACAAACTCCAAAGGCAGTATGCAGAGGTAGGAACATCCCTGCGTTAACAATAAGAAATTCCATTGGTTTAGAATCAATAGGGCCCTGATTATTCAGGGCCTTTTTTCTTGGCTAGTAAGCACCTTTCTTATTGAAGATATTGTACGCCTCGTTATATAAGGAGTTCATAACCATCACCGATTCATCAAGTACATCATCATTCACGCTTGTTCTTTTTTGCGTATCACTAAATAGAATCTTAGAAAGAGTGTCCATTCGAATGCGTGTCTTTTTAGGAACATTAAATTCCGGCTCATCAAAAAAACCATAAAAAGGCATGCTGATAAAAGGTTGCTCTCCAGCCATGTCAATATATTGCTTGTGAGTAGCTTCTACCAGTTTTCGATCTTCAACGATAAACAGGGTGTCAATTGTTGTATCTGAATCATCTTTGCCTTCAAAGTTGGAGATGAGGTATTTTTCGCCAGTATGAAGATTTTTTGCACCAGATGATAGTTGGCAATAATGAAAATCCTTATTCTCTTTCATAAGAGCATTGATGATTAGCATGGTTGCCCTTGCTTTGTTTTCAATGTTGATAGTAAGAACAGGGAATCTTCTTAGGAAGTTCATGTCTTTATCAAAGAAGCTAACTAAAGCACCTTCAATAGATGATTTTCCCTTTAGAATTTTTGAGCCTTCTGTAAATGTCTCATTAAAGGTAAGTTGCTCACTTTCTTTAACTCGTGAGTTTTGCGCTCTCTTTTTTCTATTCAATTGTTCTTGTCCTCAATTTATTTAAGTTGCCATTGTATACTTTTTTGCTGCCATTGTCAGATTGGAGCTATGTTTTTGTGATGTAAATCAGGAATAAAATCAATACTGTAGTGCTCTTTATTTACTTGTTGATTGGCTTCACAAACATTAATGACATTATACTTTATTGATTGAATAATATATTGTCCTACTGTATAGTAATCTCTTAAATTAGCATTCAAATAATCACGACTTTAGACTTTGTAGGGGTTTGGGTTTTGTGATCCCAATAAATAAGAAGATATGAAAATAATTAACGCGATAAAGAATAATTCATACATTGGTTCTATGGCCATTGTTGTAGCAATGGTTTGGTGGTTTATTCCTGAAGAAAAAACGGAGCAATATGATGGATTTGTTGTAGAAAAGGTGTCTGATTCAGTTGAGGTTAGGTATGAAAATATTTCTCCTGAACTTATTAAGACTGAGGCATCTTCTTGGGGAACGACTGAGCCTATTAACTATTCAAAAGTTAAGACAGAAAAAGATGGTCGTGTTGCCCTAGTAATGTTTGAGCAGGGTGATCTAGTGTCTAAGGGTGATGTTATCCTGGAGCTGGATACTAAGAAGCTTAAAAAAGACATAGGTTACTATAAGCAGCTAGTTAAAGAATCAAAGACGAAGCTTAAAGCATATGAGAAGTTAAGCAAATCAAAGAGTATTAGTCAGCTTGATTTGATTTCGGCTAAAACTCGATATGAAGAATCATTATCAAGACTTGAAGATGCAAATGACTCTATCAGAAAGTCAAAAATAATTGCTCCTTTCGATGGTGTTATTGGTGACATGGATATTAAGAAGGGAGATTTCCTATCTAAGAATTCTTTTGTGGCCAATCTATATGATTTAAGTCAAGTTAAAGTATTGGTCAGTGTTCCTGAAAGATACATTAATAGTATAAGAAAGGGTCAGCTGTCTGATATTACAATCAACAAGACAACTAAGATCAGAGGTGAAGTGACCTATGTTTCAAGGATTGCCAATTCTGAAAATCATATGTTTGATGTTGAGATAGTTTCTGAAAAATATGATGGTCTTTATGCCGGAGCTACTGCAAGAGCTCAAATTGAAATTGATTCAATTGAAGGTTACAGAATTAAATCATCTGCGCTTGCTATTGATAGCGATAGTGAAATGGGAATCAAGGTTATTGAAGGTGATTCAGTTAAATTTATTCCTGTAAGTATTGTTAAATCAATTTCTGATGAACTTGTAATTTCTGGGCCTCAAGGCGATAACAAGCTGATCACAACAGGTGCTGAATGGGTGTCTGACGGAGAAACGGTTACTGGGTTTGAAGAAGGTAAATAATGAATACACTAATTAATGTTGCGGTAACACGTTACAAAATAACGCTATGCTTGTTCCTTCTGATTTCATTTATTGGGTTCAATCAATACAATTCAATAGCAAAAGAAGCAGAGCCAGATGTTTCAATTCCATTTGTTCAGGTGTCAGTTAGTCTTGAAGGGATTTCTCCTCAAGATGGTATTAGTCAGCTTCTCAAGCCATTAGAGCAAGAGATAAAGCAAATAGATGGTGTTAAGTCATACGAGGGAAACAGCTTTGAAGGTCGCGCTACCTTAGGTATTGAATTTGATACCGGTGTTGATCTCGATATTGCCTATAGCGATGTTAAAGATGCGGTAGATAAAGCAAAGCCTGAATTGCCAGATGAAGTGAATGAGCCTGTGGTAAAAGAGGTCTCAATGGCAACGATGAATCCGATGATCACTGTTATGGTATCTGGAACATCTCCAGAATCTGCAAGGCTTATTTTAGCCAGAAGATTACAGGATGATATTAAGAGTCTTCCAGAGGTTCTTGAGGTTGACTTAATAGGTGATAGAGAAGAAAGTCTAGAAGTTGTTGTTTCTCCAGATTCACTTTACGGATATGGTATTGATGCTGCTCAAGTATCAAGTTTTGTTTCCAATAACAATGTTCTTATTGCAGCCGGAACAATTGATGAAGATAACAGTAAAATAACCTTTCAAGTTCCAGGTTCTGTAAGAACGGCGAATGAGATCTTGAATCTTCCTGTAATGAATACGCCAAATGGTGTTGTTAAGTTTAGTGATATCGCTGATATTAAGCTTACTTACAAAGACAAGACGAATGAAGCACGATTAAATGGAAAGCCAACACTTGCACTAAAGGTAATGAAAAAGCCAGGTGAAAATCTAATTCAGGCTACGGATAATGTAAAAGAGTTGGTTGCAAAATATAAGGAGCTTCTTCCTGAAAACACGCAACTTGTTCTAACAGATGATGGCTCAGAGCAGATTAAGACAATGTTAGGTGATCTAGAAAATAATGTTGTAGCATCAGTTATCCTTGTTGTTGTATTTATTATGATGCTGCTTGGGTACAGATCTTCTATTTTGGTAGGTATTGCGATTCCTGGCTCATTCTTAATTGTATTTACGATAATGGGCGCACTTGGTTTTACCGTGAACATGATGGTTCTTTTTGGCCTTATTATGTCGGTAGGTATGTTGGTTGACGGCGCGATTGTTGTTGTTGAGTATGCAACAAAGCTTCAAGAGCAGGGCATTAAGGGTCGTGATGCATTCATTAAAGCAAGTCAAAGAATGGCCTGGCCTATTATGTCTTCTACTGCAACAACGCTAGTAGCATTTATGCCTCTATTGTTCTGGCCTGGAACAACTGGTGAGTTCATGATGTATTTGCCCCTTACTTTGATTATGGCGCTAACATCTTCTTTGATAATGGCATTGCTTATTATTCCAATGGTTGGCGCACTAATTGCTAAAAAACAACCAAATAACACTGATAAGGTTAATGCATTCTCAAAAGTAGAGGGCGTATATTCTTCAGTTATCACTCAAGCTATTCAGCATAAGTTTCTTACCATATTGGCTATTGCTCTTATATCAGTAGGCATTGTTAAGGGAAGCATGAATGCCTCTAATGGAGTAATATTCTTCCCGGAGACAGAGGCAGAAGGAATGGTCATTTCAGCGAAACTAGCTGGTAATATTTCATTAAATGAAAAGTCAGAATACATTAAAGAAATTGAAAAGGTGATTTTGCCATTTAAAGAGGTTGAAACAGTATTTTCAACGATTGGCGGAAGTGGTGAAGATGTTGGTAGTCTTAGGTTGAGCCTAATTGACTGGGATAAGCGTAAGCCATCATCAGAGCTAATACCTGAAATAAGAGAGAAGTTAGACACAATAAAGGGCATTAATATTGAGATTATCGCTGATAAGGGTGGTCCAGGTGGAGGAAAAGACTTGGTTCTTGAGTTGAGAGGGGTTGATATTGAATCTCTTTATGCTGCATCTGACAATATTGTTGAAAAATTGTATAGTCTTGATTATTTGATGGATATTGAAGACTCTAGACCTAAATCAGGTTTGCAGTGGGATATCTTGGTTAATCGTGAAAAGGCGGCTATTTATGATGCTAATGTGCTGAGTGTTGGTAGTACAATTAAGATGATTACTTCAGGAATTAAGCTAAGTCAGTTTCAGCCTGATGGTTCTGATGAGCCTAGTGATATTGTTGCTCGATTCCCAAAAGAGCACAGGAACTTAAATTCATTAAGGGATATGCAAGTAAAGACTAGCCATGGAATGATTCCAATTGATTACCTGGTTGATTTCAAACAGGTTCAGAAAGTAGCTTCGATTAAGCGTTCTGATGGAAAAATATTGGTTAAGTTACAAGCTAATCTTATTGATGGCATAATTTTAAGCAAGAAGATGCCTGAGCTTAAAGAGATTGTTGAAGAAGTAGTTAAGCTTTATCCTAGCATTGAACCAAAGTTTGGTGGTGATCAGGAGAAGCAGCAAGAGTCAATGCAGTTCCTGGCAAGTGCTTTTGGTATTGCACTAAGTTTAATGTTTATTATTTTATTGGCCCAATTTAACTATGTTTCTCAAGCGTTAATTGTATTAAGTGCTGTTGTGCTTTCAACTGTAGGTGTAATGGGGTTGCTAATGGTACTTGGTCAGCCTTTTGGTGTGATAATGGGCGGTATTGGCGTTATTTCTCTTGCTGGTATTGTTGTAAACAATAATATTGTTTTGATTGACTCGTTTAATGAAAAGATTAAGTTGGGATTAAGCAAAGTTGATGCTGCTAGAGAAACCGGTGTTGATAGATTAAGACCTGTTTTATTGACAACAATTACAACGGGAATTGGCTTAATACCAATGGCCATTGCAATGAACATGGACTTTGCCACAGGTCAGATATTGTGGGATGCTCCATCATCAAAATTCTGGACTCAGTTATCACAAACAGTTGTTGGCGGATTAATGTTTTCAACATTGATTACCTTGATATTAACGCCTTGTTTGCTGGCGATTGAGAAGCCTAGCTTTAAAAGAAAGGTTAAGTAGAAAAAATAAAGGACCTCGATCAAGAGGTCCTTTTTGTTGGCGGTAAGTAACGGATTCGAACCGTTGGGGCTGCAAGGCAACCCGCCAGCTTTCCAAGCTGGTGCTATCGACCACTCGGCCAACTTACCATTGTTTGGTGCGAACAGAGGG